>JAZBGX010000109.1:0-50894 GCA_037414775.1 Zonitis immaculata
TCACGAATTGTATAAAATTTTGTTGATGAAAACTTACTTTTGTAAATTCAATGGAAATCATGCCATTTAAAACCTGTTTTTTCTCATAACAATCGAATTGTCCTTTGCAATCTGGTCGAAATAGAACGTTGTAATAGTCAGTTATAGAGATGCAGGAAGAATACAAGAAATTTTTTTTTTCTATTTTGCGTTGAAAATGGACGTATTTTGATAGGAAAAACAGTGGAAAAATATCTATTTATTCACTACTTTCGAGTTTGGAAATATCTGGGATAGTTTATTTTTTCAATGCTGGTAACACTAGTTTTATAACTGGATCGTCATTTTTGACAGATTTTAAGGTCAACGAAAGAGTCGATTGTTATTTTTATAATCAGAAGTAATTCCATTTGCAATAATTTCCTGTAATTCCGGTGGAGAGTACACGATAAATCGTCACACATTTTCACTAGATAATCGCATTAAAAATGGAGCTTTAAACAAATGAAAGTCAACTTGAAAATTGATAATCGGCCAGATAGAACTTTCATTAGTTTTATTGGTAATACCAACTTCTATAAAATTCCTCAATTTTAAGGGTCCAATTTTTCGATAAAAGTGGATGCAAAATAAGGGAAATAGTACAAAAAACTCGTTTCAGAAGTCCATTCTTGCACTTGACCATTGAAAAACTCGTGCTAGCACACTTATTTTTTGAACTCGGTCTCGTGCAGGAATTGTCGACTTCTGTTTTTTAATATACTATTTTAGAATGCAACTGAAATTTCTATCTATCTTCAAGGAATGTAATGGGAATTTTAAGAATTCATGAAGCAGCCATTTTAGTTGTCTTTAAGATTTACATCGACAGTAGTAAATTACCCACGTGCTTTGTGCTCCTTCAGAAATTCTACTTGTAAGGAACGTTATTATCCTGTTCATTTCCATGTTGAAGAATTTAAATCGAGCGAAAGTTGAGTATTAAATCATCAATGTCAAGAAAACCTTCAAGAATCTTATAGAAAAAGTCCAATGTAATTTTTTGTATAGGGAAATTTTTCAGTAAAACTAAATGATAAAATTTCACTATCGACTAAATACAATTCAAACATTCTATTTTCGAAATTATTACTTCAGGAAGAAAATGTTTGTTCTGTTTATTTATTTATCTTTCATGTTTCTGTAGAGATGTGAGAGTGGAAATTGCAGTTTTTCAATTTTCTTGAACTAATATAACAAAATCTAATTTGAAAACACAAAAATAAACTGATTTTTCTCTAGATTACATCTAGATAGCAATTTTATTCACTTTTGTGTATTTTCTTTGGAATATAATAGAAATTTCAAAGTTTTGATATTATTACCCGGCGCCCCCACCAAAATTCAATGGAAAAACTACTATTATTATCGTTTCTAATATTTTATCAATTTATTATTTGAGTTTCACCTTCCAGCTAAAATTATCATCAAGTAGATTTAATTTCTTCTAGATTACGCTGAGATGTTTTTGTCAAGTCTGGTAAAAATTGTAAATTTAATTAATTAAATGTATAACCCGGCGTCTCTACAACAATTCGAAGAGTTTATTTTGATCCTTTCCACTGTCTTTATTATCGAATTTTTCCTTTGACAAATAAACTCACGATCTGCGAATAGTTGAATTTGAAAAATAATATTCTCAATTTGTTCGCCTCTATTTGTTCATACTACGCTTGTTTTGTTCCAATAACGGTTTTTCACTGTTATATTGAAATAAACTTCCGCTCTTATATTTTTGAAAATGATTTCCATGATAATATTTGAACATTGATTTTCGTAACTTTAATTTTCTGTCATAAACTGTAAGCTTCAATTCATGTTGCTTCTTGTTTTTGAAATTGAAACGACTCTATCTATCCCTCACCCGACCAAGTTTTTTGTTTACCTCTACGTAAAGTTTCAGATTTAATTTGATGAATTTCAGTTGAATTATGCTAAATAACAAGTGTGTTTTGTGAAAATAAGGAATGAATATCTGAATATTTAATACCGACTGAAATGATGAAATAAAGGGAAATTTTTATTTTTTGTTCATTATCTTAATAGGATAAAGAGCTTAAGTGGAAATTTTAAAATAATGATCCATCATATCCAACAGAATTCAATACTATAACTATAAATATCAATAGAATTTGGAATTTTCCTGAAACCGTTTTTTGTTTCAATCATGCTCCCCCACTTACCTCTCATGAACGTGAAACACTTACCGTCCCGCCGGAAATCACCTTACGGTATCCCATCCACGGAAAAGCCGATGTTTCAGCTCCGAGCTACACCACTGGTATAAATACCTTGTTAAAGTCATCATCTGTGCCATCTATTGCACCTTTGCTCGACTGTCTTTTAGGACAAGCCTGAACCACACCGAAACAGAGTCGTCAGTGATACAACCTTATAATTGTACCATCAGCACTCTGCCTCTACAAATAATGGATTATTTTCCCTAGTTCCCAGCATCCTTTTGACAACATTATCCGGAGTTAACTTAAAATTCACCCATTCTCCGGTATTCGATCCATCGGATACAACAAAACATCGTATGCTTCGCCTTATTCTTCTCTTTGCAAATCACACATCTGTGGTCTTCTGCTTTGTACATCTTGTGCACCAAAACCTGGAATCATCTGAGTTAAGTAATAATTTATCTGGCCCAGACCTCCAGTCATCTCCTCTAACCAAAGCACAATACTTTGTATCAATCGATCCACCGGCCCTTCGTTGAGGTATTCCATCGCGACTACCATCGCGCATGGACGTTTTATTGCTGTTTATTGTTTTATCGTTTGTTTTTTTCTTTAAATCCGAATGTCCATTTTCTTCATTTAGTACGAAAATCGACGTGTTCTCCTAAGAAATTATTTGATTTTAAGATTTTAATACACAATATCAAGAACTTGGAGAATCCATTTATAACATTCATATATAAGCTGATTTAAGTTCATGAATCTCAGTTTACACAAACCTTCATTTCTCTGTCACGTCTTTTGTTACTAGTTGATTTAAATGTAATTAGTTTCGATTAAATTATCGCTAAAATACAACGAAACAATTTTACATCATTTGATTTTTTTGTAACTTAATTGAGCTCCATTATTGTAATGCTTTTATAATGTTTATTAGTCTTTGAATTCTCTTCTTTTAAAAATATAGATGGAGAAATTTTACATATTGTAGTGTTGATATAATCTTGTTTTTGTTTAGAATTCTACAGCTCAGGATTTGTAAAACAGTCAACATCCATGGTAGTTTTGAATAGAATCTCAAACTGGTATACATATAGTAAATTCAGTTTATTCAGATAAATTTATACATATATGCATAATGTTGATATAAATTTAACATTTTCAAATGATTTAACAATGAAAATAGTTCTAAAAGTTACAAATTTTTAATCGAAATTTTTTTCTTTCTTTCAATTTGTCAAGAACATAAAAACAACAACAACGGAAAATCGTCTTTATTTGGCAGCCAATTTAATTGGGGCAAACTTTATTAAGATTGGTAAATTGTTAAGACCGAATTTTCAAATTTTTTTCTCATTCAATTAATAAACTCGCTTATATTTTTTTAATTGAAACGATTAAAATAAGGAATTGGTTTTTTTTTGGTGAAGAAAATAATTCCAGATTATATTTTGCAATTTCCGTTCGAGATTTTCTCGTAAAAAATTAAATTTCTAACTTATATGTACTTGAGAATTGAACGGGTTTTTCTTCTTCTCTCTGTTCATTCTTCAATGGTATTATTGGATGAAATTGAAATCGAATCGTACATTAAATGTCAATTGAATTTTTGTTCTTGCAATTATCTAGAGTAGGTTTGTAAATGTTTTTTGTGTCAAAAAACAGCCCGTTTATTTTCGAGATAAATTGAAAAAAAAAATTCATTAAGTAGAAAAAGACGAATTCCTGATGTTATTGATTAGATCGTCTCAAAATGGAAACGAGTATACATAAAAGACGAAGTTTCTCCTACTTATTTTCACCCCATTACCTTCCTAAATAAGACTAAATCGTATATAAAATACTATAATATCCATTGTATAATAAAATATAAAAAAATGTGTTTATAAACACATTTTTTTATATTAATATATATACTTATAGAGTTGATCTTTGAATTAGATTTAATAATAATTATTGACTCATTTTGTAATAAATGTCTAACTGCAACAATCGAAACATGATTCCCATAGGAATATGATTGTTTCTTAATACGAATCAAACGTCTAGATCGATTTATGGTAGAGAATTTCGGTCAAAATTCAAAATGTAAATCAAGTCAATCTACATAAATTGCCGTGATGTATACCTAGAATTATTCATAAATCTAAATTTGAATAAAATGAATGTACAAAATTAGGACAAAATACAGAAAAACAAAACAAAGTTAACGTTAACAAAGATTACGTTTCTTAATAACAACAATTTTCTTGTCTATTTGATAGACAACACTATTAATTATTTCGAATTTTCATTTTGAAAATAGGGAAACTAGTATAATTGGTTTGGAATCGAGTCGGAAAATTAGAGCTATAAAAAACATAATAAATATAGTTAAATTGATTAAGATTTCAGCTGTTTGACAAATTATTTTTAATTAGCCACCAAATTAGATTTTGAAATGAACATAGACATTTTTTTTTTGGATAGGCCGTTTTTTATTTTGCTACTATATGAACTGGAAGAATTTTAATCGAATGGCGTTTTAAAGACAAATTGCTTCTTATCAATTGTTGTTTAGTCGTTATTTTCATGCTAAAGTTGGAATAATTATCCATTTTCTAGAGGGTTGCAAACGGAGTGAAGCTCACACTCTATCTGTTTTTTTCTGTTTTGTTTTCTTCATGAACCTTCATTGTTTTGGAGTGACAATGAAAGAAATAGCACATTAAAATTTTACGCTAGTTAAATAAAGCCTAGAATGTATTTTCCACATCAGCACCATCCACTAACTTATACTTTTACTACTTTCCACATCAAGTCTGTCTAGGTATATTAATCCCATATGTACTTTCCACACCGATAATGAGCAACATTTTCTTTCAAATAAACAAAGAACACAATCCCTAAACTCGTAATTCAAAGAATTAGAATCTTTTGAGTTTATGCGGCTGCTGAAGACAATACGGTTTAGAAAGCCCAATTCACATATACTATTTCTATGAATTTAATGTTTAAGTGGGCGTATATTACAAATGAAAGTAGCTGAGGGAAGTTGCTGTACTTATCTAAATTTTGCAGTTCCATTAAAATTTGCGGTAAATTTGTAATTTCATAAACTATAACAATACTAATTCAGGAGGTGTGGAAAGTACGTAAAGTCTCCTATAGGATTATCCCTCTTTGCAGCCAGGCAGGTAAAAAAAGGGACTGATTCTGGGATATTTGTTTAATATACATAGATAACCTAGTACTATCATATATGCGCTTGAGCGCTTTCCATTCTTCGTACTCTATTTCCAGAATGGTTAACTTTATGAAATTTTGACTGACAATGAGACCAAATTTGCAGAGAATTTGATTAGCTACAGCTTATAACTTCAAGAATTATTAAGAGCAATAGAAACAAAATATTAACAAAAACTAAATTTTGTTAATTTTGATTAAAATAAAGCTTATACAAATTTACAACTTATTAGCTTTTATTCCGAAGTTTGATCCTTTGTTCATCTTATTTAGCTGGATTAAAATATTTCATAGCATGTCTATACAAATATGGAATATCGCAGATGGCAACATCTATGGATTCAATAATGAATAACAATTAACCATATCAATGTTTCATTACATTTACCTTTAATAAATTGGAGTATTTTATTTCAAAAGCAAAAGGGAACAAAAAAAAGCTCCAAACAAAGCGCTCGTTGCTCTCCTCTGTTTAATTTGTTTACCTATTGTTTGATTATTATTGCTATTGTCTTTTTTCGCTTCAAAAAAACTAACGTCGTTATATGTATAGAGTATATTTGCTATTTTTTTACGAAGCGACCTTTAAATACAGAGTGTCCCGAAATCAGGGGTCATTCTTTTAACGGTGTACTATACAGTCAAAAATAGTAAGAGAACTTCATAGGTCGTAGAATGCTTACTAAGGAGGCTTCAGCCTCTTGAGGCTTAGAATTTTAGGGCGTTTTCTTCTTATATTTCAAATCATATTGAGATAAAACTATGACATTTGGTATTATATAGGCAAGCATTCAATGCTTGCTCTGAATTAAAGCTATAGCAACTAATTTAGCATTAAAAGCTTACCGGTAATATCGAATTTCATAGTTCTATCTAAATTAGTTTTGGAAATATTAGAAATAAACTCCCTAAAATTTCCAACTTCAAGGGACTGTAGTTCCCTAAGTAAGTATTTTATGACCTATTATTATAGGAAGTTTTCTTACTATTTTCAGCAGGAGAATACACCGTGTAAGAAGCATGACCCCTAATTTCGGGACATCCTGTATAATCGCAAAAACAAAATCAGAACAATTAGGATATAAATAAATAAAGGTCGGATCTCATCATTTGTTTACAAAACAATCGAACAACTTGATATCGACCAAAATCAATTATGTTTAGTTTTTTTTTTCTGGATTTCTTTAAATAAATACGTTACTGCTGTAATGAAAAAAATTGCTAACTAGAACTTAGCCTATATAGTAGATGGTCCAAATTTATTTTTGCTGATGTAGCGAAAACAAACGATTGATAGATCAACTATAATTATTATTGCAAAATTATTAATTAGGGCTAAAAATTACTATCTCGATAATATGTCAATATTCGAAATGAGACAAAAATCAATATAGCGTACTATTGTTTGGTTGATTATGTCTTTATAAGTTGGTATCGTATTGAAAAGACAAACAAGCTAGGAATGAACAAAGAAACGAGTCTGGAGATAATAAGGAAAATGCCTATAGGGCACGCTCTTTTTTTATAGTTTTTTCTCTTATCAAAGCTCTCACGCTCAGCTTTATCATTTTGATATCGATAACAGATAAAAGATCGTTTCACAATATAAACTACAATAAGGAAAATTAACCAACCCTATGGCTCTCTCTATTCATTTGCTCCTATATATGCAGAATTTTGGATATGGTAGATTTCTAGCTAAAACAGCTTCGTTGCTTATTCCATCGGCAGAATTTGTGACGCGCCTGCTACTTACTTTTCTATTATAAATGTCTATTCGAATCTTTAGCATATAACAGTACATTAAAAAACAAAGTTTCAAAAAATGATAATTCCTACACGAGACCGAGTTTAAAAACGAGCGCGCAGGGCGAGTTTTTTAATGGTCGAGTGCAGGAATTGTCTTTTGAAACGAGTTTTTTATACTACGTTTTCTATTTTGTACACTTTTTTGATCAAAATTGACCCTTTGAAATTGAAAGGAGTGCTTTAATATCCATTAAAGCACTCGTTTTTCATTAAAGCACTCCTTTTTTATTAAAGCACGTCTTTTGTTACCTCAACAACGCTATTATAGACGCAAAAAAATTATGTTTTAGGCCGAGTGTACTTCGATCACTCAATTTATTGGTTTTACTTATACCAATTGCAGCGACCAGATGGTTAGAATGTGCGTCACAAATTCCGTCGATGCAAGCAACGTTGTTGTTTTATTAGCTTGAAATTTATTATAGCACATATAATATGGAATAGTTTGAGAAATATTTGGACCTCTAATCTAAATAACAAATTGATTTGAATTCTAGATATACAATATTGAGTTTTTGTAGTAGTCTCATTATTGAATTCTTCGAATTCTATGACTATAGAGCTACAAACTTGATAATATAATTGAATTTCATTGAGAGATTAATATTTGAGTAATCCCATAATACAAAATTTATTTTACAACGCAAAACGCATAAATTTATGTATTTTTGATTACTTAGTTAGTTATTTATTGAGGCTGAATTTTGGTCAACTTTGAAACAGAACGACTGTTGCCTGATAAATGAACAAATTTATATTTCATGAGATATAAAATCGCATTTCCCAAATAATAGTGATTTATAGACCTCTTGATTAGGATTTTTTATTTGCTAGAATTCCCAATTTTACCAAAAAATAAATCTAGTTGTTATAATTTTAACATTTTTCAAGAAAATCTTGATAAAAAATAGCAATTTAATTTTTCAATTTTTTTTTTACAATACAATAGAGACTATGAATTTTTTGCCTTATCGAATGTTTTTCGCATCTTTATATATAATTTTCTAGGCCAATCGACTCTCATCCTTAACGGACAATTACCATACGATGATCGGACATTTTCTAATTTTATGAACCTCTAATTCCAAGAAGTAAAATCTCTGTTAGGTGGACCTCTCCCTTATCATCTGCTTTTTGATTGAATAAACTCGATTATTAATTTCGATCCTTTTCTATTGATTTTCCTAAATCGTTTAATTTTTCATCGAAATTTTATAATTTATTTTTTCTATTTTGCGTCTATAATAGCGTTGTTAAGGTAACAAAAGGAGTGCTTTAATGGATATTAAAGCACTCCTTTCAATTTCAAAGGGTCAATTTTTATCAAAAAAGGGTACAAAATAGAAAAAATAGTATGAAAAACTCGTTTCAAAAGACAATTCCTGCACTCGACCATTGAAAAACTCGCGCTGCGCGCTTGTTTTTTAAATTTGGTCTCGTGAAGGAATTGTCATTTTTTGAAACTTGTTTTTTAATGTAGTATTTTTTCCAATAGATATTTTCCTTAATTCTCTCTCTATTATGGAAATTCCCGAAATTCTACAATCTGTTACAAAAAACTTTATCGTTGAACAAAGAATTCTGAAAGTTAGAAGTTATCAATATTTTACGATAGGTATACAATTTGTTTTCCTTATATTGTTATTTTTTCTGCCGGATTGTAATAATTGGAATCCATATTTTTGCGCGGTCTAATTATTAGATTTTTTTCGAATTTTATTTAATATTTCCTATTTTTCATTTCAATAATCCAAAAATTCATTGTTCTCCATGACTATATGGACATTTTCTAAATCCCCGAACTTCTAATGCGTAAATACCATGAGACAAAAACTCTATTCACCGGACTATCTCTATTGGATCACTTATTATAATTTGTATTTCCACGAAAATCTCGTAGATAAATCCCATGGAAGAAAACGTCCATTGAAAGAACGCCAACACATTAATTATTTCTGTGAAATAATTTCCTTCCTCGGACTGACACTTTTGAAGGTTCATCAGTCATTCCACCGATTTTTTTTTTCAAAAGTGTGTAATCTAACTGTACGATTTAAAATTAGTAAAATACATAGGCTGATAGGTTAAGGAACAAAGTGCTTATGAGAAATTTGTACGTTAAGCGCAGAGTAATTTTCGAAAAATTCCAAGGAATGTCTCTTTCAAGCAACAACTCTTCTTGGGCGGAACCTCCTTTGCAATTCCCTGTAATTGTACAGTCTTTTTAATTGTAATCTTTATTTTGCAAATGTTCATTCATTTTGATCAATTTTCCAGAAATTTTCAAATAAACTCTAATTTTAATTTACTCCAATTATTGCATAGTTTGAATTTCTTTCTGTTTTATCGGAATGTTTAATTTCCTAATAAATTCTCCATATAAATTTTAGAAATTGAAATAATTTTTTCTCTCATTAGATTTGCAAATTTTCTTTTTATATTATGGAAATTCCATAGGCTGTTAAATTAAATCTCATGTTGTTTAAAAGACGTTTATTATTAGATTTCTGTTGTGCTACTCCCGCCACATTCTTTACCATATAAAATTTGAATTTTATCCAATATAATATATATTTTTTCAATGTATTCTATTAACCTTCTTTTGCTAGGGATTTAGAACGGATTTTGTTCGATCTTTGGTCCATATTTAACTTGCATTCCCATCGAATAATGTGAATGGAAATTTCATTTTCATTCATTATCGCTATATTTTTGGTTTTCATTTCCAAATATTAATATTTCAATTAAAATAATTGAGTCCTGTAACTTCTAACATCAAACATTGGCAGATAAATTTATACAAAAGACTATAGTAAATACTCCATTACCGAATACAAATTACATGTTCTACATATAGAATAATTAATTTGAGTCAAACTCCAATAGTTACTTATTATCAGCAATTAATATTCCATCCTTATATTGTTTGGAATTTACCGAAAAATAAATTCCATTATGTACAAACTTTGAAATTAATTAATTAAATAAAAATATAAACATAAATAGAATAATTGTTTAATTCAAATTAAATGATATTTGTCAACATGCCTGTATATTGTCTGAAATAAATTATTTGGTATGCTAGTTGAACGTTAAATCTTTGATGTGGTTTGTAAAACAAACACAAAAGCAAGATCTTTGTTCTCTCAACTCTCGACCTATTTCTAATTTAATTAAACTTGTTGTAATATTGAGAGATTTAATCAGAAATTAAAATTGTCTAGTCATCATAAGTTAGAATGGAAAACAATGTGATAGACATGATTTTTTTTTTCGTCGTTGTATTCTTATTAAAAATTGTAACATAAGTACCTACTTTATTTTCGTCTCGATGAAAATTTGATGTTATCAACAATTTAGAAATAATGCAAAGTTATCGTATTCGAAAAATTCTAAATGAATCTAAATCATCACATTTATAAATTTGTTTTCTTCTATTAGGTTTGCATTGTACAGAAGAAAGATTCAAAGCAAATGTTTGCTATGAAATACATGAACAAGCATCAATGTATGGAACGGGATGCATTGAAGAATGTACTTAGAGAAGTGGAAATTCTAACGAAATTGGAACATCCATTTCTCGTCAATATTTGGTTCTCGTTTCAAGGTTTGTATCAAAGTTTACATTATAATCATCATCATGAATTCCAATTTTCATTAATATTCAATTAATATTTGCTTTTATATTATTAATATCATTGAAACGCGGATATTGGCTATATTTTGTAGATGAAGAAGATTTATTCATGGTAACAGATTTGTTATTAGGTGGTGATTTACGTTACCATATTCAACAAGAAGTTCATTTCATTGAGGATGATGTTAAATTGATGATATGCGAATTAGCATTAGCTTTGGATTATTTACAAAGCAAACAAATTATTCACAGGTGAGTCTAGGAAGAAATATTTAATTTAAATTACAAAAAAGTGAAAATGTTGAATTATTCACCCGGCGCATCCACCAAAATCCACCGACAATGTTACACTATATTTTAATTAAATATTCAAATTTCTGTAATAAAATCCAAGAGTTGTGTGAATTGGAACGGCAATATCAACTTTAGACGAATAAATTTATGATAATTCTCCCAAAAGAAAAAAAAACCTTCATAACTTGCTCTACATTTTTGACAATTGTAACATTGGAAAATGTTTTGAATCGATCTTGAGCCAATAATATCCACATAGAAAAAAGGTAACATCTATAATTTCAATTGGGATTTCCATCCGTTTCAAGAACATTGGATAATTTATGATGAATAATTAAAAATGAATGTGTCGATATAATAAATTATATAACTGTTGTTTTATGTAATTTATTGATTGAGTTTGCATATTTTATTTTATTTATTATAATGTTTATTTGGAATTCGAAATTAAATAAATATCTCCACATCCAATTATGAAAATTGGATAGATTAATTCCCATTTAGAATAATTAATAAAGTGTAAAGAAGAAACTGTGATTGTAGAGAAGAAGGGAGAATTTAGAAGTAACTTTGAGACTTCAAAAACATTCTTTGAGTGTCTTATCGCTCTCGATGGACCATAATCTTTATGATTTTAACAATTTTCGTAAAGATTGAGTTTAAAACTTTTTTTTTAAATTTTTATAACAAAAAATCACAATTTTTAAATTTAAGTTTTGTCCATTAAATCGAAAATATTTGTATTATTTCAAATTGTTACAGGGATATTAAGCCTGATAATATTCTACTCGACGAACAAGGTAAGAAATTGAAACAAGAAAACAATAATTTGTTTTATGTGAAAAATTTTCTAGGACATTTCCATTTGACTGATTTCAATATAGCAACAATGCTTGAAGATTCCCATTTGGCTACATCAATGTCCGGTACAAAACCATATATAGCACCTGAAATTTTCGACTGTGCTGTAGATTTATGTGTTGGTTATTCATATCCGGTTGATTGGTGGTCGTTAGGTAATAATTCTCAAAAACAACATAAAGAAAACCAAAATTATGCAAGAACTTTCTAGGAATTGTAGCTTATGAAATGTTGAGAGGTATGCGCCCATTTGATATCCATTCGAATACAAGTATCCAAGAAGTCAGATTACTATTCCAAATCGGTATAGATTATCCAAGAAATTGGAGCGACGGCATGATTGATCTAATCTCGAAAGTACTTTAATTTTTATATAGAAAAAATCGATGATCATAATAATAATAATAATAATAATGAATTTTAGTTGTTGTGTTTAAGTCCAGGATTACGGATATCGAATGTTAAAGAACTAAAACAAGTTAAGTGCCTAAAAAAATTCGATATGGATCTAGTATTTCAACGTCATTATAAACCACACTTCACACCGCCTGTAAATTCTAGAAGAAAAAAAAATTTAGAAGTTCTAGTTTTATTATTATTTATTTTTACAGAAAGACCATTTGAATTGTGATCCGACTTTTGAATTAGAAGAAATGATAATCGAAACGAAACCGTTACATAAAAAAAAGAAACGTTTAGCTAAACAACGATCGATACGAGAAATACAAGGAACTTTAAGTATTGACTTGGTAAATTTCTATAATATTAGTATGTAAAACTAATAAAAATATAATAATGCTAATTTTAAGGATGCTGATTCGCCAATTTATCTTCAACCAACTATAATTCCCGATTTTAAAATTTATAATCGTTATCAAGAATTAGAACGTAAAGAACGTGAACGAAAAGAGCAACAATGGGAGGAAGAATTAGAATTAGCTATGAATTTATCAAATCCATTAGATGATAAAAATATAAATAAAATTCAACGTTGTAGTAGTTGTCATATGATTAATACAAAAAAAACAACAACAACAACTTCAACAACTGTAATCAATCCAATTAATTCAGAAAAGAATTATTGTGATCATAATAATAGTCAATTGAGTCAATTAGAATTACCAAAAATCAATAATGATGTTGATCATTGTACGACTGAAATAGAAAATAAATTACAAAATATCGATTTTATTGATCGAACACCATCGCCAGTTGATAGGAGTGAAGGTACTTGAAATTTTTTAAATATTATAGAGAGAAAAGTTATATATTAGAACTATCATTGATTAATTCAAATAAATGTTTAGAAAAATTATAACTGACCAAAAGTAGATTAATAATAGAACTATATTTTTCATAAATAAATTAGCTATATACACTTAATTAATTGTTAATTATTTTATTTCAACATCCGCATTACACGAGGCAAGCTTTTTTGCTGACAGAGAAGTTGGAAAATGACGTCACTGTGCGATCTGTTGATTGACTGTTTGCTAGCGATAGATTTGCTGTTACCTCAAATTTTCAAATTCTAAATAGTACATACATTAAGATACTAGTTTCATAAGGCATGATTTTGTCGCACGAGTCCAAGTTAAGAAAACTAGGAGCGAGGCGACGAGTTTTCTAACAGACGAGTGCGACAAATGGCCTTATGAAACGAGTGTCTTATACTATTTTTTCTAATTTGCTCTTTTTAAATCAAAAATTAGTCTGATACCGGGATTCTATATTTAGGGAATTTGGTATCAGCCATCTTGCAGTTGGTCTAATGAACAAAAACTTTCAAAATCAATGTATTTTTTTGATTTGACGTTTGATTTGTGAGTATATCATAGAAGGCTACCGACCTCAAAAAAAAAAACGCGTTGCATAAAGCAATTGAGTATTATAAAAATCCTCGTTATGAAATCCAAATGGCGTCCATATTGGAGTCTTTATAGACGCGAAATAGAAAAAATCCATTATATAACTATTCGAATTGATAAATTAGCCATAAAGGTCGGTTTAATCAAAAGATATGAAGTCGATTGAATCAATTGATCGGAAAAAAATATTTTTTTTGGCTTCATCGAAGAACTATTGAAGCATGCGATGAAAATCAGGCGCGTGTAGATATATTTTACAGCTTTTTTCGTGTAATAGTGAGAAGTAATTTCCGGATAAAAAGAAAAGGTTTCTCGTCACATTTCTAGGTGACTGTCGACCAATCTGTAATAAATTATTGATTAAATAGCGTTTGTTTATTTTTTGAAGAAAATATGTAACAATTTGTATTTTTAAAATTTATCTATAAAAATAATACAAAATTTGCTTATAACTATAAATATTTACAATTTTATTGAGGTAGAAATTTTATCAAATAAATATATCGACAATAATAGAATCTCGATTACCTATTTTAAAAGAATTCTCCAGGAAACTGGCAAATCGATTTTTTGATTTTTACATTTATCCAAATTTTCAAGATGTTTCTGCATATTTGAATTAAATTTTTATGGATATTTTATTTTATCAATTGTCTCAATTTTTCCGTTATCAATTCGTTATTATTGGGTTGTTGCATAAGTCTTTACAGTATTTCGCTAATTTGAGCAAGCAAAACTACCAAATGCATATACATTAATCATCAGTTGGTTGTCTAGAGAGTGTAGGTGTTTGTTACTTATTTTATAATAACCAACAAACACCTACGCTCATCAGACATTATTATTAATGTCTGATAATTTAAATATCAAGTACACTTGATCAATTATATTATTGCTCACTTTACACTTCCGTTTTGGGCGTGAACTTTCAAAAAAATAATATCAAGAGGGGAAAGTGGAAATATTATGATGGCTGGGTTCTATTTGACTTGTAAGCTAAATATCAACTTGTTTAGATTTTTAACATGGCAACTATAATTACGATCATACATAGCTAACAATAAGACCAGATATGTGACAAATTAGTATTGGAGTTAGGGTGGGAAATATTACTACACCAATCTTACTGACCAGACTTCGCTCTAACAGATTATAAGTTACTAGGGCTGATCAAAAAGTTAGGCTAATCGTATATTTGTAGTAGTCAGAAAAAAAAAATTTAGAAACCTAGTTCTAGCTAACCGACATTTAACTGAGATCGCAGGGGTCTCATAAGAGCAGTGTTCAGAGGATCCTCACCGACGAACTTCACATGAATAAGGTGCCCGCCCGTTGGGTACCCAGAATATCAACCAAATTGATCCGGAGAGATTTTCGAGACACGATTGTGACAACGAACGAGACTTGGATCCATTAGTTCAACATGACCGTCTTCACCGACAGCAAAGAGATTCAAAATCGCAAAAGGTCTTTTTTAGAGTTCCGAGGGAATAGTTATAGTGGATTATCTGGAAAATGCAGTCACTATTGCAGGATTTTAATATGTTGAATAAATTAAAGCATTACGGGAAGCCATCATGGAAAAAAGGCGAGACAAATTGCGAGTTGGAGTGCTGTTCCATCAGAATAACACACCCGCACACAAAGCAGAAGTTGCGATGGTTGCCATTCGTTATCGCATTTTTACATAGTTTCGGAAAACCCCTGGTGTTTAGGTATTTACAAAATTCGAATGAAAAACAATACAAGAATGTTGTTGGTGTTGAAGAGAACTTACAATAATTTTTCCAATCAAAATCGGAGGCCTTTATGGTAAAGAATCTATGCTATGCTACATGTGGAGAACGGTTATATCACCAATCAATTCTATGTATTATTCCCTCAATTGAAGAAACTGGAAATAAATATAATGACTTTGCAGACTTATGCAACAATCTAATAAAATTTAAAAAAATATCCGAAAAATAAAATTACAATTAAATTTAAATGAAATCAACAAATAATAAATTGATGATGAAGATAATAAAACAATTTGCTCGAATTGAATTCGAAGTTTCTGTAACAAAATCTTGATTATTATTATTATTATTGAAATCATCTTTATCATGCTCATCTTTTTTCTCATGAATTTTCTGTAAAATACAAACATCTTCGATAAAACGTTTCGTATTGTTTTGATTACATAATGGATTTATACATAAATTTACATTATTATTATTCATAAAATTGAACATATTTATAAGAAATTCGCATTTCCACGTATTATTAACAATATAAATATCTTTAATATTTGGTAATTTATTGAAAAATAATTTATAATTGAACGATGTAAAATTATTCGAATTTAAACTAATTATTTTCAATTTCAATAATGATTCATGTTTATAATCAATTAATAAATTATTAATTCGATTATTCTCTAACCATAATATATTCAATTTCGATAAATCTTTAATATAATCGTAATTAAATTCATAGAAATTATTATTAATTAATTCTAGAATTTCTAAATTATCCAAACCGATCAAACCGTACGGTTGGATTCTTTCCAATCTATTATTACCCAAATATAAAAATTTCAAATTTCTCAAACCATTAAAACTACTCGTTTGTATATCAACTAGATTATTATTACGTAATTGTAAATCAATCAAATTGATTAATGGTTTGAAATTATAAGGAACCAAATAAGTTAGATTATTATTGTTTAAATAGAGCAAATTTAAATTGTTTAAATTATTGAAAGCAAACGAACTTATATGTAAAATATTATTATTTTCTATATATAACAATAAAAGATTTGTTAATGATTTGAAAATATAGTTATCCAATTTTTCTAAATTATTATAATTTAGATATAAATATTTTAAATTTATCAAACCATCAAAAGCGTTCGGTTGTATATAGAAAATTCTATTGAAATTCAAATTCAACAAATCTAAATTCTCCAATTCAATAAATAAATTATTTAATAAAATCGTTAGATGATTTTTATTCAAATCCAGTTGTTGTAGTTTGTTCAAATTAAAAAAACCACCTGGTTGTATATCGCCAATGGAATTCTTTTGTAGATTTAAAACTTTCAAATTTGGAAATTTCAGAAATGTTAACGAACGTATTTTCGTTACATTATTATTTATTAAATATAAATAATTTATATTATTCTTCGATAAATTAATAAATGTATTTTCATTGATTATATTCAATGTACAATTTTCACAAGTTAACCAATGTGTTTTATCTAATATTAAATTAAATGTATTGAATAAATCTTGATTTGCATTATGGCATATCAATTCTTCACCATTCAATTTACTTGTACGTTTACGACAATATTTCATTACTTCGGAATTTATTGTTGTTTCTATTATTGTTATTAATAATGTTATCGATATTAATAGCCAACCATCCATGGTGCTGTGGCTGTGGGAAAAATTTTTATTATAACTAATCGTCCGACCTACGGGTTCACGAGAGGCTATCACGAGCTCTCATATCCACGGGAAAATGTCTTGTGTTTCTCAAAAAATCTCAAGTATAATTGTAGATTGATCTGAAGCATTGATAAGACAGTTTTTATTGAAGAAATTCTAAAATACAAATTAACTAGAAAAACTAGGGGCTAGTTGTAACTATTGAAACTAGGCGAATGTTATACGCTTGCTCCATACCTGTGGCAAGTTGCAACAAGAGTGGAGCAAGTCGTAGCAACAGGTAATCAACATGGATGTTAGTCTCCATCAGAATCACAATTGAAACAAAAAAATGATAGAGTGTTTCTTCTGACACATTTTACATGCGCTCATATTTTATAAGTTAAGCATTGCACCCATTCTTCATTAGAGTTGCTATAGGTATTTCCGCAAAGTAAACAAAATCACTATTGTTTCAGTATCTGTACTCAGTTTGGGTTGAGCTTATTTCTTCTCTCTCAACATTGGGTAATCGGTAAAAAAGGATCGTGCAAAGTTGGAGTCTTGAAAAATATGAACATTCGAAAGCGAAATATCACCAGCTTTGAAACTACTCATGATGTGGCAAACTTTACACTGTTTAGATAGTTTCAAAATTTTGATTATGTGATTGTTTTTTGTCTGTTACCCACACGAGCGAGAGTCGCCAGTGTCAAGAGTTGAATATGAAAATTCTATTTAGAAATTAAGAAAAACTCCTGAGAATTTAATGAATGAACCAACCAAGGGAGGTACTCAAACAGCTATTGGACGTTCTATAATTAGAAGCGGCATTAGTAAATTTAATATAAAGAAAAAAATTATTTTCATGTATTTTTTCTAATAAAAACTATCTAATTATTCGACAATTACACTTGAGAATATTTTAGAAATACGGGAAATTTTCTGGTGATCTAATAACTTGTGACAGTTGAATTTATCCACGGTCAGGCAAGGGAAACTTCCCGTGAACCCGTAGGTAGGTCGAACGAATAGTTATAGCGTTTTATTAAAATTTACGATTTAAAAAAAAAGCAATGTTGAAAGTATTCGTTCGATAATTTTATGGAAAGTTAAATATTTGCTATTCATATATTGATTTGTTGAAAACAAATAATGTAACCGAAATATTGATACTTAATATTGATTTATTATTAATTTTATCAGTTAGCTTTAAATTGATTGTATGATAATGATAGGGGATAAATTTTATTTTAAATAATCGAAGTCAATGATAAATAAGTATATTAATTCTGTTGATTTTTTTCATAGAGTCAAAATTATTTCCTTTGATGATAAGGAAATTACTGTCTTGTTTTCAATCAAAATCAATATATGATCAAACAAGATGAATTCAACTGACAACGATAATAATTCTAATAACTCAAATAGCAATTTAATGAACTAAATAATTAATATTCACATCTCAATTATTAAGTGCGGTAATTTTAATTTATTAATTATAATTTCGATGGAAATTCTATAAAACGAATGAATAATATAGAACAAATTTATTAGATTTACAATAAAACCAACAATCAATTGAAAAAAAATATGGTTGCATTAACAATTACTAGTTAATTTATTACCGGTAATCAAATAAATCATAATAATGATGAATTGATCGAGTATAATACAAAATATGTATAACATGATTTTCATTCCATAAAATGATTTCATCCAAAACAAAAATTTGAACATTCCGAAAATTTATTACGTAATTTGAGTTGCCTATCTTATTGGGCTGCAATTTTCGTTTATTATTGAAGACGAAACAACTTCAAAATAACACCTAGAGGTATAATAAGCTTTTTTTATATCAAATAATAAAACCACAATTAACTCGAATGATAATAATAATAATAATAAGAGGAATTGGTTTACCTGAAATTTTTTAATTGGTAGCCCGAATTTATAGTTTCTTGCCCTCTTGAAATGATTACAGAATTATTATCACATTGTTTATTTATTGATTATTGTTATTATCACTATTTAGATATAAATTTATGACTACAATTAATCAAGTTATCACAAACGTTAGCACTGTATTATTAATAGTTTGAATTATTTATTTATTCTCAATTTATTTCATTTACTGGTTGTTTAAAAAAAAACTACTTTTCATTAATAAAAGTCTGTTGGATACGTTTTCATGTATTCGGTTTCATTTACAACCGGATGGTTGGATAAAATAGCAACAACCATTCGAGACAGTCTGTCGTATATATCTGTTCAGTTGTTATTATAATACCACAGTTGGTGTTCTTTTTATTATATTTTCTTTTCTTCTCCTATTCACTTTAAGTCTTCAAGTTCATTTTTTATAAAATCGTTATTTGAATCTTCTCTTTTCAATACAACACAATATCGAACGTGAACTGTTTTTTTCTCCTTCTTATTATTATTGTATTGTGTACGTTTTAAATACAATCAAGGTCAGAGCAACCGTATACAATTCGAATCAAATGGAAGTTTTTTTCAAATAATAGGGAACAACACCATTGGGAACAAACAACTTACTAATTACTTTTTATTTTACGCTTTATTTAATTTAAATTGAAACAAAAAAATCTAGAGAGCGTATAATCTTCTAGATAAATTTCTGGGAAGCAGCAAATAACTATTACTTGGAATTTAGAAGAAAAATAAAATGTAATTTTTCGAGAATCACTGAATTTCATTAGGGTCAATTACACAACTGTCCGAAAACTTACAATAAGACTGTAATAAAATCATAGAAAATAGAGGAAAACAAATAATGGGGCTTCAAATATAAACAATTATTTATATAACAATAAAAAAATTAATTTAAGGGAATTAAAAAAAAAATCATTTTCAACTGTATATCATAAATCATAATAGTAAGCTTCAAGTATATTTGGTTGCATAACCAACACTTCATTTTTTTCAAAATCATACAAGAATAATTATAATAAATTACAAATTCCGTTTCAATAGATTCTTCTTAGCTTTACTTCCTTTCAATGCACCAATTTTTGCACCTTTAATTATATGTTTAAATTGGCCAGCAGCTTTCATTTTCTTTCTTTTATTAATTAATGACCGATTCAATGGTAGATAAGCATAAGGATCATATTTACTATTTTTATTCTTTACATCGCCTTTTGCTTTTTTCGATTTATATTCAGAACCAGCTGTTCGACCAGTTGTTGTTGAACAACCGCTTTTAACAGATGCCGCTTTAGTTTGTCTACAATCATAATTATAATAATAATCCTAATACGTATTTTTCTATAATAATTAATTACCTGTGTATACCAATACCTCCTGGTTTATATTTCGAGGGTACTGTTTGACTCAAATTACTTGTACCACTTTTAATACTAGCTGTAGATCTTTTACGTTTATAATTATTTAAAACTACACTCTTGCTATTATTATCATCATCATCATCATCACTATCCGAATCGGATGAATTGAAATTAAATTTAAGTTTTTTATTTGCATCATCATTATCATCATCAGAAAGATCTTTGATTATTAATCTACCATCAGTTGACATTTTGAAACCGCTATCTTTATTCTTTTTATTTGCGTTATTATTATTATTATTATTTGTCGTTGATTTTGTTGGTTTAGTTGCTGTAATTTTACTAATTGTAGTTGGATCGGTAAAATCAACAATCGTATCACTTGTTTCTTCAATCCATGTTTTCTGTTTTTTGCTTTTATAATTTTGTAAATCATTATTATCATCATCAAATAAATCATCATCTGAATCTAGATCGGCTAATATTTCATCGACATTTTTCGGTTTTGATTTTATTAAAAATTCATCATCAACATCATCATCATCAGCACTATCAACATCATTAGTTTCCATTTTACTCTTTTTCATTTCTTTTAATTTCTTCTTACGTATATTCAATTTACGTAAATTTCTTAAACGTTTATACATAATTAAATCATTTGTTGGTACATATTGTATAATAGTTTCATATGTATATTTACGTATTAAACGTTCTAATATATTACGTATTTTCATACGAAAATGTCGTTTACTATCATCACAAATATCACATATCGATTTAATTATAATTGATAATGTTGAACAAATTAATGGTGATGGTAAGATTTTACAATAAACATTTATAAAACTTAAGCATGATGCAACAATTTCACGTGTCGGTGATTTCATCAATTGTGTTACATTATCTAATAACAATCGAATATTATCATTACCTAAACTACCTAAATAAAAAAGAGATCAATAATTAAATTAGATTTCATTTTATTATAAATATCTACCTGAAAAATTATGCAAAACCGATGCAAATCCTAAAATCGTACATGTAATCATTTGCGTATTACCAATCAGACCAACTATGATCATTTTAACATAATCATCAATTTGATTATGTTTCAATAATAATTCACCAATTAAATTCAATAATTCGTATGCAGTTCGTCTTGTTTTCTCATTAATATCTTTACATGATAATATAATTTCCGGTATTATTGCTCTTATCAATTTACTATTTTTATCTAAATTATTCTGTTGTGATTGTATTAAATAATTGAAACATTTCAAACGTGCACCTTTACTCGAAATTATACAATGATCTAACGAATTTTTTAATAATCGTTCAATTTGTTTGTGAGATTTTTTAATAAATTCGCGACAATCATTCGATTCTTGATAATTCTTACAAATCTCCTCCAATAATCTGTACGCTTTCTTCTGTTCTTTATTATTATTAGTTTTTGTATTTTTTTGTTTTTGTTGTTGAATATTTGGTAAAATATGTTTATCATATAATTGTGTTAAATTTTCAATATTTTGATATTTAATTAATATACGTATCAAATCTAATATACTTTCTTTAATAAAACAATCTTCTGGATCTTGTGTTGTTATATCGAAACGTTGTAGAGCATTTTTAAATAACTGTTGTCTTAATTCATCTTTTGCAATAGTTAAATAAATTTTTATAGTATCTAAGCATGCTAATCGTTGTCCTTCTTCATCACTACCAATCGGTTTTATTGTATATAAATTAAATAGTATTGGTAAATAATTTTTATCATATTTCTTCAATTCATCAATATCATCTTGTTGATTTAATTCACAACTAAATTTAATTAATTTCCTTATTGACGCCATTATAGATAAACGTAATTCTTTATTTTCTTGTAATGTTATACCTAATAATTTAGCTAAACTTTTGAAATTGTCTTTTATATCGATCGGTTGATTACAAAAACTTGGCAATAAATTCCATAATTGTATAAAAAATAGTTCGTAGCTATGCGAACCAATACCGTCATTTAGTTCGGCCAATTTTTGTGATTTTTTTTGACAATTTATAGCTAATGGTAATATATTTTTATAAAAATATTCCAATTTCGAATTTTTAATATTATCTTTTAATATCGGTAATAACCATGACCGATCTAAATTTATTACCAATTCATTATTATTTGTAGTCTTTGTTAAATTGATGTAATTTAACACAAATTCCGGTCCAAATGTACGTATTGCTATACCAATTGTATGTTCTAATTCATTATTATAACTGAATTTATATGAATCTCTTAATTCGGCTAATTGTTTTAAACAATCAATAAATAATTCTTTACAATTGCCACCACTTATCTCGAATATTACACTAATTAAATGTAATACTTGATGCCATACTTGATAATATTGATAATTTAAACCTTGAATTATTGTATTGAAGCATTTTTCAATTTTATTTTGATACTGTTTTAAATACTCTTGATTTAAACATATAGTTTGTATTGAATCTTTCAATAGAATTTCTAAAGCATGCGTTACACTTGTTTGTATCTCAGATTTATCAGTTAACCATAATTGGGTAATTGTAGTGAATATTTTTGGTAATAATTGGGCAGCTGTACCAACTTCCACACTAAAAATTGGAAATTTTATTCGAATTAAATAATAGATAAAATAATAAACTTACTCAGTTAGATGTACGTGTGCTTGTTGCATAACCACCAACCATGCCAACATCGGTTGTATATCATTTATCGACGGTTGATATTCATATAATGCTGTAATTAATTGTGCATTCAATTTGGCCGGTACAACAGCTTGTTGTGATGAAAACAAACTATAAAATACTTGTAAACTACATGATGTTACAATTGGATAATTTAATGTAATTAATCGTAAAATAATTTCACATGATTTCTTCATATGTTTTGGTGAAAAATAACAAATCGTATCTTTCATTAAACCTAATATATGTAAAATTGTTGTTTGTCCTGTTGATTGTATTGTTGATAATACAACAATATTTGTATTATCATTACAACCCATACATTTATTTAATGTAATTTCACAAAAACCGGCTATATAATCAGCTGCAATATTATCAGTTTTGAAATAATCCGATTTTATAATTAAATTTATAGCTTCTTGTGCTGCTTTGCGCCACTAAAAATATATTTTAAATAATAGAGAATTTTTCTAAATATTAGTTACCTTAGGTTTTGTATGAATAGAAAACGGATTTAAAATAATTTCAAATATTTGTTTAGTCGAGTCATGATTCCATATAGCTAATTCTTGTTTTGTTAATAATACAGCTAATATATTCAATATCGATTTTATAATAATATTATTATCACTATTTATATAATCTTTCAATATGTACAGCATTTTTGTTGAAACATCATTGAAATTTAATTTCAAAACATTATCCGGTACAGTTTTTATACCCATATTGATCAATGATAAAACAGCTGTTAATTGTTCTTCATTATTAACATTATCATTATTATCTTTATTATAGATTTGTTCTAATGTTGTTAATAATGCACAATAATATTCAGTTGAACTTTCTGTACCATTATTTTCTTTAATAACTTCAGTTATAGCCGCTAAAATTGCCAACATTTCTTTATGTAATATCGATTTCGGTTGAAATATATTCAAAAAACGTTTGAATGACACATTTGTACAATCTGACCATTCTGTAGCAAACGTTTTTGTTGTAGTTAACGAATTATAACTACTACCACTGATTGTTGTAAATGTTTCTACATCTTGTTGTTGTGACTCTAATTCCATTGGGGTTGCATATTGCTGAATAGCGTCATGCTTAATTAACGCTTCAGATGTTAAATTACTCTTATTATTAGAATCTAGAATAATATGAATGGTAATTTATTTGTAAAAGAAAATAATAAATGGTGAAATATAACCTATATTCGGTTGAAAAAAGCAAGATTTAGCTTGATCACGATATTTACGTGTTATTGGATTTGAATTAGAGCTTTGACCTTTTGGCCAACGTTTACCCTTCGATTGGCCTTTTAATTTCGATCGAAATTTACCCATTTTTTTCAATTTATTCTTCTTTAAAATATATCACAAATAAGCACGACATTAACACACGTGGTTCTGTTGGATTATGTAGTGACATCTGTGGAATTATTAGAACACTCAAATTTGGGCGGCAATTTTGATTTAATATGGTAATCATTTTGAGAAAAATTGTTTTCCAATAACAATAATAATTTCTATTTATAGAAATTGAATTAGTCTACAAAAATATGTTTTCTTTATAAGATACAACTTTAGTAAAAATAAAAAAATCTTGTTTTCCTCGTTATTATTTTAATCTGATAACGACTGCGTTATTTTTATGAAATAAGATTGAATTAAAATCTAAAAATAGATACTTACTTGGTTGTAAATTTAAAAATAACATAATAATCAAATATCAAAACAATTTGATTCGAAACAATTCTAGATTTCTATCGATGATTAATTGATTCATTAAAAAGGGCCTTTTTTTGTCCAGTCAAATAAGGTGAAAAAGCAGTCAACCTCCGGATGTAGGAATTTATATGAAGCTTCATTTTGAGTTTTTATTATTTAGCACAAAAGTTTCATAGAATTTCATGATAGCTACTACTGCACAAGCTATTGAAGACCAAAAGTAACAAATTCTGTTGTTTTTTTTGTAAATATCTTGTTTTCTGTAGTCTGAATAATTTATGAAGTTATTAGAAAAATTCTAGATCAATATCTCTACAAATTTGGTCTCGGACAATATTTCATAGAGTTAACTGTTATAGAGATCGAGAGCGAAGAATGGGCAGTGCTCAACCGTATGTATTAATAAGCATGATTAAGCGAGCGGTACATTTTATTTTATTGTTAGTGTAAATAGTATAGTCTGACAATGTACAGTGTAATTTCTTAAGATAATAGCATACTATGGTTGGCTCTAGTTCAAATTTACCTTCCTACTACGTATTTCCTTAGGATGTACCATTTTGGGTAGGAATATGCAAAACATTCTATGAAAGAAGTTGAGAGAAAATTTGAAAATTTCCTGCGCTCTATTAAGTTAAACGTGTAGTATTCTAAGGTGCGCTTGAAAAACTGCTCTTTAATGGTCATCTATAATATCTAGTTAGAGCTATATTGCAAAATTTGAACATTGAAATAATAAGGGAAGATATTGTTCTGCTGTTTCTTTTATTAGGACGTACTCAATCATACAATCAAAACATTTTTTCCAAAAAAATTGATAATGGCAATGTGAATAAGGCACAATTGTCTGAAAGCGTTTGTGGTCAGTATAACGGACAAGCATCCTACAATGATTCATCATATATCAACTTGATTTTGATGAAGAAAACTAATATCTGCCGGGACCGGAAGTCTTTGATGCTTCAGCTGTATTTGTTTGGAAACGTTGTTAGATTTTTATAGGAAATGAGTATTACATAGGGAGGTGAGGTAAATTTGAGCTTTGAAGTTTCGGCTGTAACGTTGCTAAGTTGTGTCAACCATATTTCTCTATTCTACTGTAATACAGCTAATGTAAGAATATATTGTCAAACTACGATTTATACAAAAATAAAATGTGCCGCTTGTTTGTTTGATAGTACGAGGTCGACGCGTAGGCGCTTCCTATAGGAGGTTAAAATCCGCTCGTGAGTTATATTATAAAGGGCGTTCCTGGTCTTGCAGGGATTCTGGTTCTAGTGAAGAGAAAAAAAGTGCACTCGAAAATCTAAAGTCTGGGAGATCATTTCAACGTCAAAATATTCTCTAGATCCTCGAGTGCGGTTGTTTTTGCACCCACTAGGGCCAGAGTTGCAAGACCAGGAAAGCCTCTGGTGAACCACTCTGTATAGTTATTATAGTTAAGCGGTCAACTTCATGAAATATTAGCCGAGATCAAATTTGTAGAGAATCTAATGCTCTATATATTTTTTTTTAAATAACTTCAAGAATCATTTAGAGTAAAGAAAACAAGTTACATACAGAAAACTAGATTTTATAACATTTGGTCTTGAATATCCTGAGTATACTGAACACGAGATTCTATGAGACTTTTATCTTTGTTTCCGAGCTCAAATCCTTATTTCATTAATCTATTAGGTAATAATAATTTAAAATTATTTATTGTTTTATTTTGCTTTGAAATCTTTTCAATCAATCTGATTCAATAGAATTTTTTTTTTAACTAACAATAAGTACATACATATGTCAGATTTTGGATGATCTTTTTCGCGAATATAATACAGGAAGTGTTTCAATTGTCTAATTTTTTTTATTTATTGATAGATTATTGAATTGTACTTTAAAACCGTAAAGTGGATTTTATCTTCTAATAATACAGAAAAATTCCTTTAAAAATCAATTTCAAATTTCAATAATTAATAACAATCACTAAAACAAGTATAAACAATTTCTAATGAAATCTTTATCAGATATTGAGACATTTATTTAAAAAAATAATAATAATAATAAATAAATAAAAACACATTCGAACAATCACATTAACAATATTATTAAAGATTGACGAGGTAACTATTTATAGATTATTGACAAAATAAATTGTCGTATTTTTCGTTAATTCAATGATCCAATAAATCTCATTTATATATGTAGTATTTTGTCTATTGTAGAATTATTTGATTCAGGGTTGGATTTAGACAAAATTTGGGCTACAATATCGACTTTCATCAACATAAATTAGATTTATACATTTATTTATTTGAATTTCACGAAAATTATAGTTGTAAATTATTGTCAAAATAAGCCGTAAATCAATTATATTCGTCAAACTTTACTATTAGGCCATAATAATAATAATAGTTAGGCCCTAAATTTAGTTGTGATCCACTAGTAGAAATTATTATTCAGAGAAAAATTGCATATTTCTATAGATAATTCTTGAAAGTTTTTATTTTGATTGACTAATAACTAATAAGTAATTCAAAAAAACATATTTATACAGGCTGGTTCAATACTCGCT
The DNA here is from genome assembly GCA_037414775.1 of Zonitis immaculata. Classification (NCBI taxonomy): domain Eukaryota; kingdom Metazoa; phylum Arthropoda; class Insecta; order Coleoptera; family Meloidae; genus Zonitis; species Zonitis immaculata. The sequence continues at coordinate 27,619 of JAZBGX010000109.1, forward strand.
TTCCTGGTTTTTAACTTTTGCTCTAGTGGAAAGAATTGAAAACTTATACGAGGATTTAAAGAGTGATATATATAGAAGATTTTGGCACTAAATCGGTTTTTCTAGGTTTTCGGGGAATGTGGGAAATTAATATAATAAACTATTATGTTTGGAAATTTTCCATTTCTAAAATGCATGGTTTTCTATGCTGTTTGAATTATTATTGATCTTTATTACTACATTTTTAATTAATATTTTTGATGACATAATTTGCAATTATTTGATTTTGATAGAAGATGCAATGAAAAACGTAATTATTGGAGAACGAATGAATATTTTATGAATAAAATTAATTTTCCACATTTTTCGGAAAGCTAGAAAAACTGTTTTAACACCGAAATGCTCTCTAGATATTGCACTTTAAATTTTAAATCCTCCAGTGCGTTTCTCATTGCCTCCGTTAGAATAAGAGTTATTATAGACTAGGAGAGCGGATATTGGACCATTCTGTATAGTTTTTTGTTGTTGTAAAAATAGTCGCCCTAGTCCGGTCCTGTTAATTACGTATACAAAAATTGTGGTTACAATTTTATATTATTCTATTATCTATCATAATAAATAACAACGTTCTATTCAAAAGTCTGTTAAAATTATAATTATGAGAAATTATCGAAATTTATATCGACAATTTTGATATAAAATGATAAAAAAAAAATATGAAGTAATCTATATATACTTCAGATATGTTGAAAGGTAGCTACATATGTTTATAGGTAAAATCAATCATTTCGTAAAAGTAAGTACCTAATATCTGTGAGTAAATTAACAAAAGAAATAATGACAATAACTGATATCGGTAATGTCTTTTATTAAAAAATTAATGAAGATTTTTATTTTAATTTTTCGAATTAATAGAACAATTAATGCAAGAAACGCCTAAAGATGCTTATTGGCTAGTTTATATATTATTTTTTTTAATTGGATTAGTTAGAATGATGCCCTGGACATTTTTTATAACCGCTAATAGTGTGAGTATCCAATTATTATTAATATTATTATTATTATTATTATTTAGATTTTTTTGTTTTCTTATAGTTTTGGATGTATAAATTCCGAAATACTACATCAAATGATATATCACCGGAAAATCGTAGTGAATTACAAACTGATTTCTCAGCAACTTCATTAATAATTTTACGTATAGCAAATATCGGTTTTTTATTATTGACAATGTTTTTGGGACATAAAGTTACAATTAAAACACGTCTATTAGGATCTCTTATGATTATTTTAATATTTATGATTGTACAAGCTGCTTTCGTTGCTATTGACACTGATTCGTGTAAGTGAAAAAAAATTCGATGTCGACACACAGATTTGAACTCAAGTCCTTATTTCAATTTTCTATAATTTTAGGGCAAGTGGGCTTCTATATCGTTACAATGGGCATTGTTGCAATCACCAATGGTAAAATTCATCAAATTCATTTAATAAACAACATATTAGATTGTCAATTTGTAGCTTTTACGGCCGTTTTGGATATAACAATATGTGCAATAGTATCGAGTTTTCCATCGAAATATTTGGGTGTTAATATAAATGGACAAGGTGCAGCTAGTGTTTGTACAGCCTTTTTACAAGTGCTATCATTATCGAATGATTTAGATGTTTTACAAAGTGCAGCTGTGTATTTTGCATTAGGTATAGCAATTGTTATATTAACATTAATATTAACATTTCTATCAATGGAAAAAAGTGACTTTTATAAATATTATATAAGAAAGTTCGATGAAAATCAAACGAATCAAGCTATAACATTTAATGATTTAAAAAAAATACCCCAACAAATATGGTTATGTATTTTTGTTTTTGTTTGTTATGTTATTGCATTTAGTCCAATATCTAGTATAACACCATTAGTAGTTTCGGAATATGATGGTAGTGGAGTTTGGAGTGGTAATATTCTTAGAATCAATGATCAAAATTAAATATAATATATATATATTTTTTTTTGGATTATACAGATGTCTATTTTGTGCCAGTTATTACTTTTCTGCTAGCTTCAGTTATTGAAACTTTAGGTCGAGACTTAGCTATTAGGATACCACCAATGGTATTTATTAACTTTTAGTAGTTTATTTATAGTTCGAAGAAAAACAATGTGTCGACTTGAATTTGAACCAAAAATCGTCTCAAAGCGATTCTGGTTCAAATCCCAGTCTGGACGTTATTTTGGTTATTTCTTTATTTTGTTCATTTTTTTCTGTTTTAGTTAATGACTGATACAGTTTTATGTATATTTAGTGTCTTAAGAGTTATTTTATTTATACCGCTTACAATGTTGTGTAATGCACAACCACGTAATTACTTACCTGTGATATTTCCACATGACTATCAATATATTATTATAACAATTTTATTTAGGATAACAAATGGTTATATGGTGGCTATAAGTTGTTTAAAGATTCCAAGGTAAATATTTATATTAAGTATTAATTAATTAATAGATTAATAAAAAAAAATCATATTTTTTTTAGAATAGTGGAAGCTACCGAATGTAAGAAAGCTCTACAAGTATTTTCTGTTTTTAGTGGTATAAGTATTGTTTTATTCTCATTTCTTAATATAGTTGCTGTAAAACTACTTTAATTTATTTAAATGTAATTATTTATAACTATAAATACATATTATGCTTATAACTTTTAAAGTTTTATATATACAGCGTGTGTCGCAATTATGGGAGCACAACTGTTTACAGTAAACTATTCCTAAACCACAACGTACATTTTGCTGAGTGGGGTTTTTCCAAAATCTAGCATAGAAGAGAGGCCACTCCTTCTCCTATCTCATGCGAACGAGCTACAACCGTTACGGACAGAATACACAGAACGTACTTTTACGCACGTATTACGTGCGTATTTTCGAAATTTTAAAAATACGTCCGAATCGTGGGAATGGTAATAAAAATTTTAAGTAGAAGAGGTTTGTTTGTTTGTGTACAAAAGATTTATTATCTCAACGGACGTATTTTTACGTACGTATTTTCAACCATATAGGTTTGATGGTACTCTTATATAGCAAGGATGTATTTTCTAAAGATAAAGATGATTTTTCGCCAAATGATCAATACCTGTTCTATGTTCTATAAGGTCTATTTTTTCAATGTAATGCGATCCTAGATACTTACCAACATTTGCTATGAGAATTTCAATATTTTGCGCTAATAGCTTTGTTTATTATTGCCTTTCCATTATGGGGCTATTTTCTAAATCCGAATTGATACTCCGTCTAGACAACTTAGAGAGAAAAGTTGTTTAAGAATTAATTTTTCGAAAATGTTGTCTAATTGGGAAAATGAACTGATATCAATGAAAAGCCCGTGCACAAATTTTCAGATCGAACTCTGCCTGAAAACAGTTGAAGCTTCATAGTTGAGACACAAGCTGTATTATTATAGTAGTTGATGGAACAATGTCAATCACTTGATAGATTGTTTATAGAATTTGAAGATGACACATTAGAGTCCAACTCATGTTGCTTATCATATCTATAATTCAATAAAAACACGTTAGATTATTTCACGATCAAACTCATAATGAAATTTAACACGCGGGTTTTTTTCTCATCTTGCAATAATACAATTTGTCTTTTCACTAGAGATATGCTCTATATATTTTTTTAAACTTTCAAATTGAGAAAACTAAATATAATACAATAATTTGTCGTTCATTTGAAACTACTGATAACAAAACAAATATATTTGAGTAGTTTTATTTATGATAAGGGCATCGTTTTTATGAATGAATTTTTCTCAAAAACATAGAAAATTATTATCATTACTACTAGAACTAATTTATGACAACAACAATGGATGTTAGAAATGATAAATCAATTGTTTTTCGTAAATTGACATTCAAAATATCGTTGTTGTAAGAGGTCTCAACTTTGATAATTCTGAGCTGTAGTCGATCACTGGAGTACTGACTGTAACCATAGATTAATTAGATAACTATAGACCGGGTACTGTGGTATTCAATGTGAAGCCAGAAATTCGGGTTGCGGCTCTAGCAAAGGTAGCCTAAAGTTCTGGATGCATCATTTGAAGTGTTTAACGAAATAGCTCCTAACAGGTCGGGAGCCAACTACTCGAAACATGCAACATTATTGCTATGTGCAATGTAGGTATAGGTTGTTATATTAGTCTAGGGCTTCAATGACACAAGGCTATGACAACTACTTTTCTGGTCTACTGTAATGTAACTATCTTAATTTTGATAGTGCGAGGTCGTGACGTAGGCGCCTCCTGTAGGGGACAAAAAATCGTTTCTAAGTGATAACTTTGGAAAAAGTTCCTCAAGGTAAAAATATAAAGCCGACTTTTCCAAGCGATTTTTTGACTCTTTCCCATTTTTTTTTTAAGGAATATATTATTGGATTCTATCTTAACCTTTGGAATAACTTGTCAAAATCTGATAACTTGAAAATAAGTACTAGAATTAAAATAAAATTGATAAAAAAAATTAATAACATTAGAGAGCTATCAGAATATCAAAATTGTGTTATCAATAAAATAATTACGATCCTTACAAAAATAGAATGTGGAATAATTTTTTTTTGTGCTAACAATAAGATAAAATTGCAAAGACTCGCTTTTACGGCTTATCAATAATTGCAAACATACAGTTGATACAACATAAGTATATTGCTCACGCCATTTTGCCAGTGTAATGATTGGATAATCAAAATACATATTATAGCATAAATCACGTTTTAGCGATAAAGACAAAACAATTCTCAAGTCATTATTAATATTTGTTCAGACTATCAAATAATCAAAATTTAGAAGAAAACAACATGCCTCTTCTAAAAGTATCATTAATTTTATTCATAATTGGTGTAATAATTAAAATTTATATAAAATTAACAATGAGAATGTGCCACAATAAGACATGTTTGATTAATAAAATTGCAATTGTTACCGGTGCTAATACAGGTAGGTGTTGTTTAAGAAAAATATTCGATGTATTATTTAAATGATTGCGATTTTTTTTTCTTCCAAGGTATTGGTTATGAAACAGCTTTAGAATTGGCAAAACGCGGTTGTCGTGTAATTTTAGCTTGTCGTGATTTAAATAAAGCCGAAATGGCGAAAAATCGTATAATCGAACAAACCGAAAATCCAAACATTATTGTTAAATCATTAGATTTATCATCATTAGAATCTGTACGTAAATTTGCCAGAGATATTAATGAAACTGAAGATCGTATAGATATTTTAATTAATAATGCCGGAGCTGGTGGTATTGGTAATTATCGTACAATTGATAATTTACAATTAATAACACAAATCAATTATTATGCACCATTTCTATTAACATTATTGTTAATTAGAAGTTTGAAAAAATCGAAAAATGGACGTATAATTAATGTTGCATCGATTGTTGCGAAATTTGCGAAACCTATAAATGTCAATCAGTTAGATGATTTCCATGGTTCTTATTTCGGTTATCATCACACGAAATTATTGAATATTTTATTTACAATAGAATTATCGAAAAAATTGGCAAATACAAATATAACTACCTATTCGTTACATCCAGGTGCTATAAATACCGAAATTTTTCGATATGCTAAAGGTTTTACTGGCTTTTTAATTCATTCTGTTGTTAATTTATATTTTAAAACACCCGAACAAGGTGCACAAACAACAATTTATTTAGCTACACAATTAAATATAGAGAAATATAATGGTGAACATTTCCATAATTGTCACGTAGTTCAGCGATATAAAACAGCAAATAATCCAAGTTTAGGTAGACAAATTTGGAAAAAGACCGAACAACTAATCAAATTAACACCAGAAGAAAACCCATTTTAAACAAAACAATAAATAGAACAAAATCTATTGTATAATAATAATTTTATTATAATTATTAATTATTTTATTATATTTGTTATCACTTCTGTTACACAACATAAATTTTGAATACATCATTACAACCGTTAATTTTTGTTTATTATCGTCATGATTATTACGCTAATAGTTACACGAATAAGCTGTATAATAATAAATAATAAAAATATTACCTATTCAATTAAGATAAAACAAAAAATTGACTAGATCCACTGATTTTTATCATTCTAAAAAAAATTATCATTGGTATAAATTTATTTACAAAAATATTAAGGTTCGCATTATATTTTATTATAAACGGGTCATCCGAATTATATATTCCGGAATTTTTACCCTCCATCTATATGTATAAGTATCGGGTGTAAATTTAATTATAAAAAATCGATTATTTGATTGATAAAGACATGATAAAATGGAGATAGCGATATGGATGATTGATAATAAATACAGGTTAATCTAGAACTGTATCGCATTACTCGATTATCGCATCCCTTAATTTTCTTCCAATTAAAATCGTCAATTCTAAATCACCCTGTATAAAACATGTAAATATTAATATAAATACGTGGTCCTTTAATTATTATCATAATCAATATTATTATTATAATTATTATTATCATTTATAATTAATGTTATTGAATGTATTCTACAACGAATTGTCATCTTTATTGTACCATAATGCTCGAGATATAGAGATAGTGATTTGTTGTAGAATACGACATTTATTGTTCACAATCAATTCAACCTCAATAATTACGAATTGTATCTACGATACAGATCACTATGGTTCTTATTATAATTGAAACCATTATAGATTGTTTCTCTTAAATTATTCTTATTATTAATCAATTCTGTTTTATTGTTGAATTTATTGAAATGTTGTTGTTGTTGTGGTGTTGATGTTGTTCCATTATTTGGATGGAACAATTTAACACCATTATGGTGTGTCGGTAATGTTGTATGTTTATGTCGATTATAAATATTACAACTACCATTATTTGTATTACCAGCTAGTATATGATTTTGGACATTTTGTAAATTTGTATATTGCGGTGGTAATGTTGAACAATGTTGATATAAATTTTGTGGTAATGTTTGTGTTGGAAAATGTGGTAATGTAGCTGATGTTGTTGATGCTGTTGTTGTTATTGGTAATGATGTGAATTGTAAATTATTATCATTTTTCTCCATAAATGATGTCATACGCATATTTGTTGCTCTACCAAATGGTTCTTCACTCATACCAATTGGTTTTGTTATAACAGTTGTAACAGGACGATTGATTTTACGTCGTATAACAACCGTATTTTCTATAGGATTCTCTAAAATTATTGATGATGTTGATGGTGGTGGCGGTGATGGTGGTGGTGGTGGTAATAAATCCGATTTTAATGGGTTTTGTACGGATCTTTGTAATGAACTTGATTTCCATAGGATTTCTTCACGATTTTGGACTAAATCAACAACACTATTAGCCCTGCGCTGTTGTTGTTGTTGTTGTAGTAGTAGTTGTTGTTTTTGTTTGGTTTGATCACCACTATCATTCGAATGTACACCACTAGATGTATCACTACTGTGATTACTATCAGGTGGTCCTGGTGGTGATGGTGAACTTTCTGATTCTGATTTTGGTGTTAATTCGTCATGTGGCATGCCGGAATCAATACGGCGCAAACAACGCGGAGTTTGTTGTACAATTTCCTACAAAGAAAATAACCCAATAAAAATTAATAGAGAAAGAAATACATTTTTTTTTCTCTAATTAAGCCTCACCTTAGTTTCGTCATGATTATGAACAATGACAGGTGTTTTTTGTAATGAACATAATGGTTCTGGTGTTAGTAAAGGACTTGGATCTTCATAATCTACTACAGGAGGTATGAGGTCTTGATTATTGCTAGCATATGTTACATGTTCATCTTGAACACAAGCTAAAAGCTAAAGCAATACAAGCGTAATGATAATGATAAGCTGGCAAATAATAAACATATTCTATCAAATAAATCATCATCTTTATATTTATAATAACAGAATATGGCGATAGTTATTCAAAAAAAAAAAAATTAATACATACTTTCCCTTCTTCACTCATTGCATCATCGTGATTGTCTGTAAGTCGACATAATGTCGACGATAATGGTAATTCTCGTAATGTTGCATAATCACCATCATCTTCATCCATTGCTGTTAAACGTCGGCCACGTACGCCACTATTTTTACTACAACTAAACAAGATAGTTATGAAGATTTCTTTTATAGAATACAATAATATTATTATTATTATTATAACTAACCGATTTGTCGATATATTATTAGTGTCATTAAATGTAACTTTATGTTTAGTTTTATTCCTCGACCAACATAAACCTTTTGTTTCATCTGGTGATGATTGTGGTGTTATTATCGCCGGTCGTAACCAATAAATTTGTTCACCATCATCATCATCATTATCATCAATATAATTGAATTGTTGTTGATTATTATTGTGATTTGTTATAGAATTATTTGATGATTTCTTATTTAATGTTGTTTTTTGTATAACATTCATTATTGTACGTTTTGGTGATGTTTCAGTTATATTATAAGTACGACCATTACTAACAATTAATAATGGTTGTTGGGATAAATCGTCAGTTCTTGATGTTGTCATTAAATCAATATCAGTAATTAAACGCAAAGATCTAGCTTGGCGGATTGTAGCTCGACCAACCTATCGTATAATAATAAAAAAATTAATCGAGGCGCTAACGTTTAGTGTTCTCATTCTCATCAACAATAAATAAATTTCTATATATACTTACAGTAACACGTAATTTGAAGATCCAATTTTGTTTGATTGTTAAAAATAACCAAACAACAATCCATGTGAATAAATGTAGAATTCCACCAATGATACAAACTAATGTTGTATCATCTAGACTACCTTTATATAAAATCGTATAATCGTGTAAAATTGGTGCATTACAAACACCAACAGCTATTAAAACACATAAAGCAGCACAATGTGCAAAATAGCTCCATTTCGAACTAGAATTTCTCTTTAATGTTATCACTTTACGTTCATGTTCTTGATTCAAAAACGCCACAAGCCTTTGAAAAAAAAAAACAAAATAAAAACTTTACCTCAATCATTAAATATAATTCATTCCATTTTTAAAGGCTCTATAAATGTAACCTTATTATTGGAATGACCTCTATTTCAGATACTAACCGTGTATGACCGTATAAGTATAAAATTAAACTAGACGCTAGAATCAATAAAGTTGATAATATGTAGATTGATAGAGTGACTTGAGAGTTTAATAAAAATGGACTTAAACGATTTAGACGGAAATAAGTTGTTTCCGGTTTGAGCAACGGAAGAACCTCCCAACCACCCAAAATCTGAACCTAAAAAATAATTTTATAGAAAAATATGATAGAAATATTGAAAATCATCTCGATCTCGATCTCGATTTTTAACAACTCTCTATCATCTACAGTCAAATGAATCTTCAGATCTCAATTACTTAGAATTCTTAAGTATCTAGAAATTCGGTAAGTATTACCAAATAATTTCAACATCAATGTTAAATTAATTTGTCTAGAGTTAGACAAGATGTGACTAGAGATTAGGTAGAGTATTCAACACTCATCAGATAACATTTAATTGTGCTATGATCGATCTGTAATTGAAGCTTTTTATTGTGGTCGAAATCGAGATGATTGTAATGGAGTGGAACTAAATACGGGTGAAGACTTGGTAAGGTATTGAACTGCATGCGTATATGTACGATCAATGAGGATTACAGTAGGAAATTAGAACAAGAATTATTTTATCGGAGTTTGATCCTTACTTTATAAAGTATTGAGATTCCAGCGAAACCCAATAATGTATGTAAGCCATTTAATAGTAATTGTAATGAAAATATGATACCGAGGCACTTGTTGGTAGACCAGAACAATGCCGGATATCTAATCGAATAAATCATTAAAGCTACAACTAGATTTATAAATTCTAAACTAAGCGAACTACCAAATCCTGTATCTATAAAATAAAATCGATTAATAATCAATTAATTATGTATTTTTTCTTCTCATTACCAATTTGATTATGTTCATGATATGAGGTATGATTTTCATGTCCAATAATATCTTTCAATGTTTTAATAACAGTATCAGCAGCTAGAGTATTAGTAAATGGTAATGGTTTCGGATCGTTATTAACAAAAATCGAATTTCTTTGAATTATTGTCGCCTGTGTTGTTGTTGTTGTTGTCGATATTATTGTTGTTGGTATTGTAGAATTAGCCGTAACAAAACTTAGAATAATCATACGATCTTTATGTAGGCCCATAAAATCTAAATCCGTACGCCATAAGGAATCTTTTGTTAAAAAACCAGCTTCAATTAGTCGTGCCTCCATTAATAATTTCGGTATTAAAAAACAAAATGCAATTACAATATGTACAAATGGTGCTGTTGGACCACCATGACGGAATAATGCACAATTACCATTTGGTTTTGTTAAAATATCATTTGGTGGTTCTTTACTACATGTACCCAATTGTCTACCCAATTTAAAACCATCATTAGCCAAATTACCAATCTATAAATATTATTAATTAATTACAATAAATTAATTATCGATTTATATTTACTTTGAAAATTGTTGATAATACGAAAAGTGGTAATAGAAGTATTGATGCACCAATTAAGCCTAGACTACAATTCAATTCGATGTAAGGTAATGGACAACAATCGGGCCAACTAAGAAATGAATAGCCTAAAATAGAATTATATATATATATACCAATTTCTATTGATAAAATCATTTGAATTTTATACCTAGAAGTTTTTTAACACATTTGACGGCAATATAAATTTGTAAAATCGTACCAAAGATTCCATACCACAACGACCATAAATTATTTAAATGAATACAATTACAGCAACGTTTCGATTTCGATAATGATGATGATTTGGATCTAATTTTTCTATTATTATTAATACTATTATTATTATTATTATTCTTTTTCTTATTATTATTGTTGTTTTGTTTTGGATTCGTTATTATCGTTTGTGATGAATTTGTTGTTTCTGAGTCCGTCATTTTTTTATTTAACGTCACGTCATTGTTGTTCTCATAAACAATAGGCGTTGTATTTGCCGATGATAATGACATATTCATTAGTCGAAATATTTTCGATTAAATAATAAAACGAGTACAATTTTGAATACCTAAAAATAATAAGAATTCATCAAAGTGACAGAAATATTTCAAATAATTAACACATATGTATATTAGTTGATTTGCATAGAACACGCACAATCCTAGTTAAGTTTCGTGATTTTCATGTTTTCCTTTTTTATTTGTTTATGTTTTGTTTGTGGGTATTTATTCTCATGATCATTCAAAAATGATAACGTATATTTTATTGTTTTAAATTTATTTTATGGGATATGGAGAAATTTTACGATCCCGTTTGGAATTAACTATTATTTTAAATGGCGCATCCACCATTTTTTTTATTATAAAACATAAAATAAACCAACGATTCTAATCACGTTCTTTTATTTATTTAATAATAATTATATATTTATTAACAATAAGTGTATTGTTGTGATGTTTAAATCAATATTTATTGATTTATTATTTAGAATTTGAACAATAGATTCTTTCTTTTCGAATATTACTATAATTCAGTTTTAATTGAAAATTAATGACTGTTGATTGGAGATTGAGGGAAAACCACCCATTTAGTGGCCTTCCAAAACTTGTAAACCCTTCGCATTATGAATGTAGTAAGACGATGAAAAACAAAAAAATGAATCACTAAATCTGTATAGGAATTTATGTAAAGTAATGTGGGGGAGAATATTATAGTTGAACTTCCAACAATCGATATTTACAAATATCCAACTATTGAACAATTCATTTTATATGAAAGATAACTATATATGCATAGTGGAATTGATGGGATCTCGGACGCCACACCTAAACAAAATCTCAACATTTCCGTATTTATAAATATTCTTGAATTAAATTAACAAAATTGAAATTAATTAATTATAGAAATATTCGAAAAATATTAGAATCTTACCATTTTTGTGTGTGTGTCTATTGTTTGATAACAATATAACCACAAGCAACTGGTCGCTTTTACATTATCAATTAAAAATTGTTCATTCTACTGTGAAAAAATCTACCTAAAAGCACGTAATAATTCGAGCATCCACTTTGAACACAAAAACACTTAAGTCCGACTAATAGAAGTAGAAGAATGCCGGTATACAAAGCAGTCTTTCAAAATACACATAGAACTATACATTAATATTTGTTTGTTTGTGTACTAGTGTATGTATATGTGTGTGTTGGGAATATGCACGCGCCAAGCCGTCTATGTCTCCCCCTTTTCAGGATTTCATTCAGCGTCGTTGTTGTTGTTGCTGTAGTTGTCGTCGGCGTCGCGATGCTTTCTATAATATGCGTCGACGTACTCTGTTTAACTACAAAACGTTGAACTTAATTGGTAGAACTTGCGCATTACATTATTATTGATTTTTCTAGTCGATGACTTCCTAAAGTATTATTCACGATTTTATTCTATTGAAGTGTTTTAGAATAGAAAGACTTCCTGTTTATTTATTATTATGAAATAGAATATAAATGGGAAAATTAAAAATATCGTTTTATATAATTTCAAAGAAATTTCAATAAAATTTATACATATTTGATATTTATTATACTCAAGTTAAATTTAACTTAACATCTGGATTAAATCGATTATTTTGACTATTATGTTAATTTATTTATTCATCAATTAGCACTCGTCCATATGAATTTGTTGTAAACTAAACAATTTTCAGAAAATTGCACATTTTCCATTAAAATCAACAAATCAATGTTAATATTTGATATATTCAAAACGTTAAGGTTCGCCTGCACTTTAGCTAAATCCGACACAAAAATTACATACTGGTTTCATCCAAAACGGGTGACGTTGCTTGCATTGGTAGAATTTGTGATGCATACCTATTCTTACCGTTTGGTGTTCGACTGTATAGTTTAACAGCAAATGGTTAGACTGTACGTCACAAATTTTGCCTATGCCAGCATCGTATACCATTCACTATAATTTTGCTTTATTATTAAATAGAAAATTAGAAAAAACAAAGATTTTTTCGAGTATCGAAAGTGATATTTTAGACCTTGAACTTTTCACCAATTAATTAATTAATTAATTATTCATTAGCTTACAATTGCAATTGGATTCTAGTTTGGTGGATTTTGCTGATGGATTTCAACATTTTTTAATCAAAGTTCTTGGGAAATTCTCCAGTCAAATTAATATTTCATGCTACAAATATGTACAAAAAAATGCTTTTTGTCGCCGTACATTTTACATTTGATCGTTAAATTTTATGATACATTTATTATTTTTGTTCGACAAAAATTTTACACCTTCTCAGCTTACTCAGCAGAATTATTAATAATAGTATGCCGTAATTTCATGAATGGAATTTCTATCATGTTTACAGAAGAACCTCTCTTAAACGGGCACCTGCAGCAAAGCGAAAAATATTCATTCAAGATGGGGGTCCAGCCAAGAGATGTTTTCGCCTAAATAAGTTATTTCTTAGAACTTTTAGAAAACTGATACGCGTTGTCATTGGTAACATAGGAATTTTTTATCTACAGTCATTTGCACAGTGATGTAGTCCATCCTGAAGAGAAAGACGGAAAATGGCAGAGTGTAGGTGGGGGTCTCCGGGTAACATGATGTCACTTAATACTCAATCTGGGGACTCTTGTGCACGTCGGACAGCTCATAGAAAGAAAATGCCAGTTCTTACCCGGAAGTGATGCCACGAGGGAAAAAGTAGGTGTAAACGTAGGGACAAAAGTATTCGAGTCTGTGTCCCACATTTAGGTTAGGTTGAATAATGCTCATTTTGAAATGGTATACAAAGTCTTGATAATTTGATTCACTCATTGGACGCATTTTACGTACTTCCAACTATAGACAATGCAAGAAGGGGAGGCAATCTACACCGATCCAAATAAATATTGTATCAGAGTGCATCCAAAACACGTTTTGGCCTATGGTATAATAAGTTCAATGGATTAGAAAGTGTCCGACCATGTGAGGTGTATACGTTTGAGGAGGCTTTGCTGTAGGTATATAGAAAATCTTCCTCTCGATCTGTATATTGATGTTAATTTGCATCTCGTTATTTAGTATAGACTCCACACTTTTCCCTCAAATCGAAAAAAATGGAAACAAGTGTAAGTGTGAGAGTGATTAAATGAAAAAGAAAACTAACCGTTCGGTATTCATAGAAAGTGAGCGTACTATAGCAAAATATCGCGACGGTCAAAGTCTTACACTTTTATCAGCCTACAGCTCTCATTCATCAAGTATCTGGAGTGTAACGTACGATAAGGAATTTTGTTCAAAAAAAAAAATTGAATAAGAATTGTCATTAAGGTTGACAATATTTTCATTAGATCCGTCGAAGATTCATTAAATACTTTTTTGAAAATTTACATTCCAATGGAAAAGTTTTGATAAAATAAATGTAGCGTAGCATCTAAGCTTTTAATTGTTCTTATGTAGTGTTTGAGTTATTAAATAATTGATGCTTTCAAACCTGTTCATCATAATTGCAAGATTGTCACTGATAATAAATTACATATAATTGATTAATTTGCTAAAATTGAATACTCTAGATCTAGACAAAAAATTTCATTTATTAAGTGAATTGTTTGAATATAAATTAATGCCTACTTATTGTCATATATGATGCGGGTTGAATTAATTGGTATACTTTATAAATTACATAATATTTGAATTGGCAGGTGATTTTTGAATTTCTCATTACAATATGTAAACATTGTTGTAATAATTTTGTAAAAAAAAGTATTTGTTTGGTTGTTTTTTAGGTCAAAGAAAATTGTTTAAAATACGAAAACAGCAAACCAGTGTCCAAAAGGAATCTTATTAAATATCCAATCGACCATATCTGGTTTACAGCTGCTGAAACACAAAACATACAGACACCATGTGCAGCCAATCACTGCACCTTTTTTTCGGCCACCTGTCGTGACGCGGCCGTCGCCGATATAATATATACAAAAACAACAAACGGTGGCCAAATCCCATCGAAATAATATTAGGAATATCATAAAATTCTAAAATGTTTCAATTTATTATTCTAATACGAATAAAATATTAATAATAATAGTTAGATTTATCATAGTAATTGAGGTAATAATAGATCTTACAAATAAGATCTAGAATTGAAGGAAATTACGAATTAAATAGCCACCTTATTAGATCTGTATCTTCTAATATAGTCCAATTTAAATTTTAATTTTTAGATATAAAAACAGCCGGAAGCCGGAACCAAATTTACAATTTTAATGAACGATATCATTTTTAATTACAAG
Source organism: Zonitis immaculata (assembly GCA_037414775.1). NCBI lineage: Eukaryota > Metazoa > Arthropoda > Insecta > Coleoptera > Meloidae > Zonitis > Zonitis immaculata. The sequence goes on from JAZBGX010000109.1 coordinate 42,945, forward strand.
AATGAAAAAAAATCTCACCTATCAACTTCAAATTGCACTATAATCAATTTAAAATTTAAAAAAACCGCACAATAAACCACAATTATTATTGTTATATAAGAACAATTATTATTATTATTATTATTAATAATATAAGAATATTTTGAAATTGTGTGTGGTGAATTGTGTTGAATTGAAATGAAACAGTTCTGTTATGTGAAGAAGTGTAGATTTAAATCCTCACCTAGGTAAAACCCCTGGTTTTTTTTTCGTATACCTATATCTACCATAAATGGTAGTAGGGCTCTCTCTCGTATGGCAGATGTTAATTTCTGACAAAAACGGTATATCGTTTCAAATAATCTATCAAGAAAATACTTTTAAGATTTGAAACGACCAAAATTTGATTTTTATATTTTGAAGAATTAATTTTACTAATTAATTTATTCATAGAATTAATTAAAATTTTTGAAAATTAAATTTCTGTTTATTTTAAATTTGAATAAATTTAGCGAATTTATTGTACGAGTATGGGAATATATTTTTGCATTTTTCCATTAAATCGAACAATAGGTGCAGAGTTATTCAACGAAAATATATTTTCGTTGAATAACTATAGTTCTCTCCATTGTTTATTTATTATCAAAAGCCATAATCGCAGTAGTCTATATTGAATTTAATTAAATTTCGTTTTTTCTTATTTCATTTTTATATAAATCTAACTTTAAATTAGTATCAATTAAATGAAATAATTATGTTGTAATAAAAATAATTAATTAAAACGTCGCGTTAATTGGTGAAATATGTAGCTCTATATAGCTTCATTGTGTCTTGTTGGCACTTCTTTTGTATAATTTTTTTATTTAATTAATTCAATTTATTTTCTATTTAACAAATCGAGTACTATTGATATCTGCGAAAAATGTTATTATCTTGAACAGCTTTATTGACATGAGCACGAGATATAATACGTTTTACTGTGGTACAAAATCTATAATTATATCGGTATTATAGATTTTGTTTATTGTTTGAATTATGAGTTATTGTTGTTGTTATTATTATCGAAAATTGATTGCAATCTGGTTTTCCAGATTATTTAATTTTCGTAACTTTCACTTTATTATATGTATACTATATACTACTCAATTATTTCATGAGACTTTTTTATGCTGTATTGACTTTTGGCAATTTGCGGTAGATTTTAATAGTGAGACTAAAATAAATTTGAGTTATTTTGAACAGTCGACAAAATCATATTTTTGATTAAAATCGTTTTTATTTAAATGAACACACATATATTCATAGATTAGAAACATTAGGGTTGGCCTGCACTATAGCAGTGTCGTATATCAGGCCATTGACAATAATCTAGTAGACCACTGCAAACCTCAACAAAAAAAACAAAACATATTGAGTTATGGATATTGGATATCATGGAGTGTATAGTGATAATTAAGCGAACCAGTTGAGCTTTTATTTTCAATAAAAAGCTTTTGAATTCAAGAAACACTGTTGGTTTTTTTTTGGGAACTCTGACTTTAAGATTCTCAATAACAATGTATTTTAGAATTAGATCAATCAATATGAACAACAGTGTGTGCTTAATTTGAAAATAATAAAAGATGGCCATAATTTCAGTACACTAAATAAAGCTTAGTCGCAAATTTATTCGACTCTCTTTCTATCCCTCTCTCTCTCTCTCTGTGTCTCAAGGTTTTGTTGAAAAACAATTATAGTCGAAGCTCTTTATAGTGAAATGTTGAAATGTAGTGGAGAATTTCACTATATAGAGCTTTTCACTATATAGTGAATAGCGGCGGTATAGAGCGGTCTTGTCTTGCTAAACGCTTATCTCCTTTCAAAATAATAGAATCAGGTTATTTGAGTGACTTTCGATGTAACGTTAGCAAACATTTTTCAATCATACCTAATTTATTTGGCTTAATAGAATGTATAATTACAATTTATGGGAATAGTTTATATTGGGTATGTGCGAGAGTTCTTTCGGTTTATACCTATAATACATATCAAGTCTGTCAATAATTATTCTTTGAACTTACATAAGATTCTAGTAATTTCGAGAGACTTCTATATAGGCAGCTATAAAAAAGCGAGTATACGTTCCGATGCCTTAGTCTAGAAACGACAACAATTCAATAAACATGGAAGCGGACAAAATACATATCAGACACTGTCTCTTATATGAATTCGATCTAGGAAATAATGCGGCAGATGCACACCGGAAAATATGCAACATTTACGGTGAGAACGTGGTTACCGAAAGAGCATGTCAGCAATGGTTCCAGCACTTTCGTTCAGGAGAAAGGACACTTGAAGATCAGCATTGGTCGGGTCGACCTAGAAAATTAAATGACCAAGATCTTATAAAAGCCATAGAAGAAGACAAAAGAATAGCAGTAGCAGAATTAGCAGAGAAGTTTCAAGTTGACAGAACAACAGTGGAAAGAAGAATGCATGCATTGGGCTTCGTGACAAAGCTGGATGTTTGGGTCCCTCATAAATTGTCCGAAAAAAATAAGGAAGACAGAGTAACAAAGTGTATTGACCTACTCAATCGTCAGAAAACTGAACGATTCCTTCGATGGTTGGTCACTGGTGATGAAAAGTAGGTCGAGTACAAAAATGTAAAACAACGCCGTACAATCTGCAAAAAAGGGGAAGCTCCAGCATCGACTGCTAAAGAAAATGTGCATCCGCGGAAAGTTTTACTATATGTGTGGTGGGATTCTCAGGGAATTATTTATTGGGAACTGTTACCTCCTAACTAAACATTAACTGCTACCATTTATTGTGAACAGCTAGATCGGCTTCACGAAGCGATGCGAGAAAACCGTCCTGGAATAATTAACCGTCGAAAAGTCATTTTTCACCGAGACAACGCGCGGCCACATACAGCTATCATTGTTCAGCAAAAATTAAAGGAATTTGATTGGCAGGTGTTACCACACCCAGCTTACTCTCTCGATCTTTCCCCGTCTGATTTTCATTCATTTCGCTCTTTAAAAAATTATTTGCAAGGAAAATATTACAATACAGAAAATAATCTACGGTGCGCTCTAACGCAATTCTTTCGCGGAAAAGATAACAGCTTTTACAGAGCTGGGATTAAAAAGTTACCCATACTTTGGCAGCAAGTTATAGACTCATGTGGTGAATATCTTGTAGATATTGAGTGAATAAATAACTATAAATATAAAGTTAATTTTTTTGTTTAAAAACCGAAAAAACTTTTGCACATACCCATAGTTTTTTTCGTTTTTGTACACTTTAGTATATATGGTTCGTATGGAAAAATTGTTCTGAACTGTTGATCTTATTGAAATAATGGTCGGAAACGAAAAAAATTCACTAGGGAGAGCTTCAGCTTCACTATATACAGATAATTTAACATTAGACTAAATGGTATTCAATTCGTTCTTAGCAAAAATTTCACTATAGGAAGCGTTTCACTATACAGAGCTTCCGACTGTATATTACAATTTTTTTTAGATCGGCATTTTTGGCGCAATTCAAGAATTTTGTTTATCATAATCATCTGTTGTTTTAGTAATCGAATTGTTTTTCTATGAAAATTCTTCAATTTTTTTTAGAAGAAACTTCTCCGATTAAAATTTGTGTCGCTTTATTTACTTTTTATAGTTAAATTTATATTATTATTTCCCGGAAGAATTTTGCACACCTTCTCAAGTTATTCATAGAGAAATCATATTATAATTAGAATTAACAAGAGTCATAATAATTGAGGAGCGGACGTTCCGCGGGTCTAGAGAAACGTCTCAACAGGGCATACCAAATTACTAACTTTTACTCCATTCGTCATACATAATATTTGTTTTAAGTTTTAAGAGTGAGAATATATGAATAAGTACACAGTTCAAAACTTTATTGATACCCTAAATTCATATTTTAGGTTATCAACAGCGCATAAAAACATTTCAATTTTGCAAAATTGATGCGCTTAAAATGACCTGGGATGACAAATTGATGCGCTAAATTTCGACTCGGGTTAATTTGACCTGGTATACCTATAGAATGTAAATAATAATGGGGAAGTAACTACTTCTAAGGTCCTCTGTTATAATCACTATCGCAAGGAATTATCTATATCATACATTACCAAACTGTGGAATTTACACTGAAAGCACCTCGGCGAGTGAGTTTTATTCGGTATGTTTCGAGTTTCTCGTACAAATTTGATAGATTCAAAATTCTTTGATTCTTCAATCAATTCAAGAAAATGTTCGTATATTCTCCCCTGTCCCTTAATTTCTTCCCTCCAATTTCTCCTCCTCTCTCTCATTTTGTTTCTTTCTTCATTTCTTCCCCCTTTCCCCTCGATCACTCAGTATTTACCTTTCTTTTTCCTTATGCCACCTTCTCTATCCCACTCTCTATTACTTTCTAGCTTTCTCTTAATCTCTCGGTCTCCCTATCTAACATCTAATTTTCCGTCTATTCTCCTTCACTCTATTTTCCTCACTTGTCCTCTCTCTCATTATCACTCTATATTTCTCTTTTTCTCAATCTTTCTTTCTAGATCTCATCTATCTACCTCCCTCCTGTCTTATTCACTCGTTTCCTTTTTCTCTCTCCCACTTCTCCTATTTCCCCCTTCCTCTCCTTTCCACTCCTTATTTCCCTTTCCCCCTATTTGTCTTTCTCCATCTCTCCCTTACTTTATCCTTCACCCTACCTTTCATTTTCTCTATATTTTCCTCTGTATCTATATTTTTCTCTCTCTGTCTCTCACTCTATTCTTCTTCCTCTCTACCTCTACGTCTATCCCTTTATCTATTTCTCTTTCAGTGCATTTTCATTTATTTTCACCTGATGCCTCTTTTCCAGTTCTACCGAATCAAATGTTCTGTGGACAAATGTTCTCCATGTGAACTTCATGAGGAATTGTTTTTTTAGGTGCCCCTCTGTTCCCAAATGATGGTATGAACAACCCTGACTATCCAAAGAGATATTTCAGTTTATTATTTTGACTTTGTTATTATTGTCATTATTATTCCAACCAACATGGGAATTGAAATGTGAAAGAACGCTGATTTTCCACACCGATACTTTTGGTGGAATTTCGCATAACAAATCGAGTTGAAATTAGACTAGGGTGGAATTTTATAATTCAAACATCCTGTATTTAGTAGGGGAGGGGGTTGTTAATTCACAATTGTTTTCTGGTTTAGTGGAAAGTTTGCCTTAAACTTTTAGTTAAATTTTTCATAAAACAAACAATTCCGATCTATACATTGTTGGAAATTTCAAGTTTTCTGCATACTTCATTAACCTTCCACTGCTTTTCGCAAATTCATTGTTCATTGTTTGTTTATCGTATTAATATTCACCTAAATGAATGTTGGGTGAGAGATAGGATGAAGATCACGATTAATATTTGTTTTTCATTTGTTCAAATAATTAATGGATTGCTCTGTTAGATGAATTTTGACATAATTTTGACAGTTTTCATCAGATTTCGGCATAATGGTGTAATCATCCCAAATTTTTAGTGTGCAAATTTCAAACAAAATGGATCCATCGTCATCATCAACACAATCATCACCCAAAAAACAAAATAAACCAACAAAACCGATTGATATACCGACAACATCATTATCAACATTTAGAAAATATCAAATCAAAATAATAAGAAAATCCGATTCTGATACAAGTATATTTGATGATTATATGCAAAATAAACATATATCATCATTAACATCATCCGATGATGATTATTATTGTACATATGAATTGAAAAGAAAATCACCAAATTATTTCCATTTAAATGGTGATAATAACAAAAGTAATTACTCAATTTCGTCAACTGATTATATTAATGAAAATTCAAATGGTAGATTAAATGATCAAACTAGACGTTTTTTTGATGAGATCATTGAGGATTTATCAGCATTGAAAATACGACATAAATATATATCGAAAGAAGATTTGAATGATATAAATGAAATTAGTTTAATTGAAAATAATATTAAAGAAAATGATAAGCTTTTATTGAAAAGCCAAGATGAAAATTGGCAGAATACATCATCGTCGGATGAAAGTATTACGAATCGTATTGATAGTGAAAATTTTGCCGATATTGAAGATAATATAACGTTGCCGTAAATGCAATAATCTTCCCGCTACGTTGCGTATACGCTTCTATATTATAAATGCAAAGTTTTGAGGTTAGAGTTAGCGTTTAATAAAATGTCAATCAAATTATGACTATTATTATTATTATTATTATTGTTGTGTTACGTTAACGCTAGAGTTAGCGTTGATGTTGATGTCATTTTCAAGTTATGAAGTTGTGTCGTTGTAGTGTGTTCCGTCAAAATGTCAAAAAACATTCGAAATTTCTTGACGAGCTAATTTTCACGAGAAAGCATAAATTTTGCAAAAAATTCTGTATTCTAATTTTTAGTATTTTACTGTCTACCGGTTTTTATTATTTGATATTAATCGATTTGAGTTTCACCAAAACACTAAATCTATTGATAAGTTTAATATTTTGCGTTATTCTAAGTCTAACGATAACATTTTCGAAACAAATCCGTTGTATAAGTTGTTTAACATTACCAATATTTTGTAGTAAAGTCGGTCGTAGTGTATTAAAAACATTAATTGTAGCATTATTATTGAGTGGTCCTGTAAATAATTTAGCTAATAATGGTAAAGAAGTCGTACGTGTTTTCGCTTGTACAACCAGCTTAACGTTCAATTTAACAATGGTACGTTTCGAATTGATGTTTCGACCGTTTGCCGAAGCAATTTTCGGTATGAAAACTGATACAAACGAAATTAAAGATACTTTACGTTCGATACGTGATGTATCAGCACCGATAGTTGGTGAAGTTGAAGATGAAGCAGAAATGAAGAAATTGAAAGAAGAAAATGATTATATTGATACGAAATTGGGTGATAGCTCACGTTCAAAAGAGATTGATCGTAAATATAATACGAATTTCGAAAAGAATGAAAGTGAACGTTACGAGAGAATGTATTTGAAAAAAATAACGTTACGTTGCGAAGATCAATTTTCAAAAGCTGCTGAACGTTGTCGTGTATCATTCGAGAAAGCTTACGATGTTTGTTATGATAAAGTCACATGGATAGCGGCTTGGTTATTGTGTTGGCCAATGAAATTGGATTTTGTTTGTAATTTAGTACAAGCTTTAAGTGGTAAAAATCGTTGTGATCCATCTAAATCGATAGATCCCGGTTTTGGTGAAGGTTATATGTATTTGAAACGGTCACGTAAGCAATTTGCTGAGAATTTCAGAAATGTCCGTTTACAATATCAATTACCGAAATTCGAATCACCAATTGATTTCCGTGATAGTCGTGATACCGCCAAAATGATTTTACATCAAGTTAATGAAAGGAAACGTTTGTTCGATGATATTTTTATAATTGTTAGACGTGTATTGACGTTTGTTTTTCTAAAAATTATTATCACATCACAAAAATACCATGAGAATTATTTGAAAAATATCGAATACGATAATATTTATATCACGAAATACTTTCGTAAAATCGATGCAAGACGTAAAAATTTAAATAAACATTATTTATTGCCATTGAAGAAAATTGAAAAACGTAAATATATTGATCCATGTAATTTTGTACCTGTTAGAAATGAAAAACAAAATATTATTAAACAAGCAATCCATTTAATATTGGAAATTATGACTATTACCATTTTTATTATATTGGATCGGATATTTTATGAGATTTTAGATTTAATTCGACGACATGGTAAAATCGATTATGTTCAAAAAGGACATCATGATCTATCACTTGAAATTAAAGGTATTTCCATTATAATAAAATAAATCCTATATTTAATGGACCTTATAAAATGTAAAGCTCTTCTAAGAGATACGATCGATATTGTTTCACTTAATTCCCATTTCTATATACAGGATGCGAATTCAACAACCTGGATTA
>JAZBGX010000110.1:0-46809 GCA_037414775.1 Zonitis immaculata
ATATATATATGTATATATATAGGTATAAACGGAATAGATAGATTGAGCCGAAAACAAAACCTATTTTCTAGATTCACCAATTCTCTTATCATTCCCGCATTTCTATTTGGCTAACGATAGTTACCGGCAAGCTGTCGATGGAATTTCACCACCTGATCCGGAGAAACATCGATTCTATGTCGATGTACAACCGGTAAGTGAACTCGAAAAATACACACAACAATGTCTTTGAACAATAAATTCACGTATATTGTTCTCTAACAACAGAATATGGGTACTGCCATGTCGGCGAAGGCACGTATCCAAATCAATTTGGCTGTATCGCAAGTGATCGATATTAAACAAGTGGCAACATTTCCCGATATCATATTTCCAATTATATGGTTCGAAGAAGGCTTAGAAGGTTTACCGGAAGAAATGACGACACTAATGAATTTAGCAACAACAATAGCACCGATTGCTCATTGTGTATTGTTTAGTTTATTATTTATAATTGGTGCATTATTATTGATAATAGCTATATGGCGTTTGGTACGTGGTGCTAATCGTTTGAGTTCATTACATTTAGCTCCCGGACATATCGGTAATGGTAATGGTGGTGGTGGTGGTGGTGGTGGTATGGGTACTAATGGTACTAGTAATGATGGTAAAAAACGTAAAGATTTACCCATGGTCCATGTACCGAGGACTTAATTAATTATTATTATTATAACAATTATTTTTTTTTTTGTTTAAAAAAATTATAAAGACGACAACGATATTCATTATTTTTAATTTTTTATTATTATTATTATTATTATTAGGTACTATTTAGTTATTATTTTTTTTTTTTTTGGAAAAAAAAGAAAATAGACAATTTGCTCATTATTATAGATAGTTGTTGTAATTTTTAGTTTATCGAAATAAGGGTGCTGTGCATTTTCTTATCATCATTCTTTTGTTTAGTTTTTTTTGTATATTTCTCTCGTTGTTTTTTTTTTTTTTTTAGTACAAACGTCTCAATTTTTATTAAGAAATTATTTCAAAATTTCTTTTTTTTTTTTGTATTTATCGATCATAAATATATGAATGATAATAGTCACTTGTTTTTTTCTCTTCTTCTTCTTCTGTGTGTTTGTAAATTGTAAAAAAAATAAAAATAAATGAATTTTTAAATAAAATGTATATTTTTTAAATTTTATTTGGTTATTTGTGATTATTATTATTATTATTATTATTATTAGCTTTTATAAAATTAATTATTATGGTCAATAAATGAATTTTTCGAAAATTATTCAATTGTTTCATTGAAAGAGACCATGTTGCTGATGATGATCTACCTCTACCTACTAGACAAGTTCGACTTTAGCAATTTAATAATTTGTAATTGGACGATTAAGATTGGCTTTTTAGTATATTCTTTATCCTCTCACTCTGTCTTCCCATCTCACCAAGTCTGTCTGCTCATGTCTCTCTCTCTCTCTCTCTCTCTCTTTTTCTCCCCCTATCTATCATTTTATATATCTCCCTATCTCTCGCCTTCTCTTTCTTTTTCGCTCTGTCAATCTCTATTTCCTTAACTCTCCCTTTTTTTTCTATCTATCACTCTCTACATCTCCCTACTTCTCGCCCTCTTTTAATTCCTCTGAAACCACCACCTACTTGCTCTCTATCTCTCTCTCTCTCTCTCTCACACACACACACATACCATATCTCCACCTTACTCCTCACTGTCTCTTTCACAAAAATTATATGCCTTTCTCTCTCTATTCACCCATTCCTCACTCTTTCATACTAATTTTCGCTCTATCTTGCACTTTCCTCACTCACTCTCTGTTTCTTTGTACATTCCACTCTCTCGTTTTTCTATCTCTCTCTTACTCTGCCTCTCTCTTAATATCTCTTCCTTGCCATCTACCCTCACACTTTTGCTCTCCATAACATTCTATCACGCTTTCATAACATTCTCCATCTACCTTAGTTTCTCCATCACTAATCATATCCGTCTTTCTTCTTCTATCGATCTTCTAGTACCTCCTAATTTATTCTTATTTCTCCATCAATAAATCGACAATATTTTGGTATATTCAATTGCTTTTGTTCTCTACCAACTATCGAATCACTCTTTCAGTCCATCGCTCTTCATCTATCTATCTATCTATACAGGATGGACCGTCACAGGCTCTTCTAGTCTAGTTGTAACTCTGGTTCTAGTGTGGGAAAAAATCCACGCCTACGAGGTTCTAAAGTGTGATATCTAGAAAACTTTTTGGTCTCTAGATATGACATTCGAAATCCTTGAGTTCGTTTTTTATTTCCTCCACTAGGGGCAGAGTTACATACTAGGAAAGCCTAAGGCGGTCCATCCTAAATATCTATTATTATATTGCTATATCTATCTATTACAAGTGCTATATTGATGACTTCGATGCTAATCTTATTGATGAGAGAATAGCTATAGCTACACTGTCAATGGCATAGTCCTTTTGAAATTTGATAGGCAATAGAATGTATAAATATATTTCAGTCGCACTAATGTTTGAAATTAGATACAAATTGTGACATGCTAGAAAATGTCTACTCTAATTCGAGTATTCAATTGTAAAGAGCCACGTTGCTGATAGAGCAAAAGTAGAATATGTTACGCTGCCTACTAATAAACAGGCTGTACTCTAACGACAATTCATTACATTATTATGAGAGAACGTATCTATCAAATAGTCAACTGGGATAAAATCAGTACTAGTAGCAGCATCATCATTTTGGGGCGCTCACTATTGTTGTTTCGGTTATTAGAAGAGACCGTTACTCTATTTCTTCTAATAACCACAGATACCAATAGTGAACGGCCAAATTGGGACGTACTGTATAAATATACTCCGGTAGTACTAAAGGTATAAGTGGTGGTACAACCTTGCTATCTAAGCATGGGCGAGGTTAACTATGAGATCCTTCTGAACACTGATACGGTTGCCTATGGCCATGCACTTCGAGACCTTTTAGATTTTTTATAATATTTTCTGTCTTTGGAGTTGTATTGACCAACCGTTAGATGGCGCTTCAACTATTATTTGTAGAATTTCTACAACGATTATAAAGCATAATGATATAGTGGAAATAAAAATTAACATTTTTTTAAGGTCAGATTTTTAGTAATTTTAGGTTATTCACGTTCTAATTATATGCTACTCTCTCTCTCTCTCTCTACCTCTCTCTCTCTTTCAAACAAAAAATAATAATTTAAGAAATTACGAATGTTGCAATTTTAATTCTGATAGATTAACTCTCTATGCCATTAAAATTTATACTTTTGTTTAATAATTAATTATTATTGAAGATAAGAAAAAATTGTATATGTAGTGATTGTAGAATGTGAAAGCCCCAAAAAATTGTAATGAAATTCCCACAGACTTAAGACTGTCGCAATTCCGAACATTCGATTCAATCGCATATTTTCACTTATAATCAATACATTAAAATAGTTACACAATTATTATTATTATTATTATAAAAAAAAAACAAAAAAAACAACAATTAGAATAATAACAATAATTGTTATCAATAAATTTTTTAGTAAGTAGAAAATAATCAATAAAATGATTTTATTATTTTTGGTTTGGAAAGTTCCAATAACTTACATCAATTAATTATTCATCGGGGCAGTTATAACAGCCCGTATATTCAAGTAGAGAAATAGAGGAATTGTTTTGTGTTTTTTTTTTAACATAGATTTTTGCAATGAATTTGTCGTTAATGAAATTATCCAATTAACTGTTTATTTTAACAGGAAGTTATTACTAAATTTTTGTTTTTACCAAAATATTACTGATGGTGATCACCTTTTTCTTGGAGTAGTTCCGTATTTATCCAATAAATTTATTAAATTGTAATTAAAAACAAAAAAAAAAAAAATCAAAAACTATAATTACAATTGAAAACAAAACAATAAATAAATGAAGGTTGAATTTTGCGCAATTATTGTAGATATAGATATACCTACTAAGAGGATAAATAGTTTTCCCTCGTACGACCTTAGATTATCATAATTTTTATTTATTTATTTATTTATTTATAAACTTTAGTTCTTGTTAAACATAAATTAAAACATAATAAAAGAATAACAAAAAGTTTACCAATTTTGGAAAATATATCTCAATATACAGACCGTCATTAATGTACAAATTCTAATTATACAGGTCATGATCGAATTGTATGATAGACATACAGAGTGTTTATTATGTATGGAACCGATGTCATATCTCTTGAATGAACTGAGGAGATGGAGAATTAGTTTTTGGTAGTTGTAGTTGGCTATTTTAAACAAACATTCGTCATGCGCCATGCCATCTTGATTACTTTTTTAAATAGCAACCTATGTAGCATGTGATACAGTTTTGGAGACCTAATTTCCTTCTCTATATGATTGAAATAACTGAGAAAATTGAATTTCTGGTTTTGGAGAGCTCTAAGAATAATAATCATGGTGGTACGTAAAACAAATTGGTAATCATTTGTTTTTTTTTCCAAAAACATGATGTTCAAAGTGCCCTCCAACCAATTTTTGGTAGAAATAGAGCTGTTCCCGATTTATGAAATTTCTAAGGTAACTAGATTCAATAGACATTTTCATTATAAAATTATTAAATTACTATAACACCTCATTACTTTAGAAATTTTGTCCATCGAGTCTATTTCAATCAAGAAATGGATGGGTGGCACTTTGAACATCATGTTGATGAAAAAAAAAAAACACGAATGATTGTCAATTTAACTCACATGCCACCATAATTATTGTGATTCTTCTGATTATTAAACTCAAACGTTCTCGTAGAAAAATGTGAATAATACTCCCTATAGTATACAGAGTGTGATCGAAGAAAGAACCGATTGCTCAATTGGCGATAATCCTTTCTCAACCAATAATATATCCTCTTGTATTTTTCGAAGCATGTCTGTAGATATACCGTTGAGTGAAAACCGTAAGTAGCGACATCTCGAACAGGCTGTATATTTTGAAATTTTGTCTTGAGATAAAAATGAAATATGTATGCATTTTATAATAAAAATAATAATAAGAAAATTATTATAATTTAATTAAACAGGAAGCAAAAATACATAAACGATTTGTTTATCAAAAAAAAAAAAATAATTTTAAGGTTATAAAATAATGATAACCTACAAAAAATTGCATAAATATCTAAAAATAGTAAGTAATAATAAATTTTTGTCGCCAATTAATAATTGTTGCAATTTTTTTGACCCAAAATGTCATCATCATCATCATCATCAATCAATAAATGGTACATTCACTCTATTATTGTAATCAACAAAAATTAAATTTAATTATAGGCAATGACACCCCGTATATAATTGATTTTTTGATCAATAAATCAAATAATCAATAATAATAAAGTTGATATTAAGACATCAATTAATGAATATTTAACGTAAACTTGGACGTGTATGGAATTTTTCCAAACGTAATAAATTTCTGATTCAGTCCTTTATTATTATTAGTCTTGCGCTCAGTCTATACGACTTAAGTTTGAAAACTCTACTCAGTTATTACTGACTTAATAAGAAATCTACATAGTTTAGTATTTGAATTATTTATTTGTCATTTGTCGTGTTTTTTTTTTTTGTTTGATGATTGTGATTTTTTCCAAATTAGAAAATTTATCATGACGCCATTGTTATCAATAACAATTCCTGCTTCTCAATCTTATTATTATTATTATTATTGTTTGACTCATGTAACGGATAAATAAATGCGAGCTTTATAGAAATAAAGCTCAGCACATAAATAGAAGCGCCCCGGTCAGTTAAAGTGAATCAATTTTCTTCTATTTCATTCGACTAAAAATACCAATCAGTGAAAGTGATCATTTAATAATAATTGTAAGTATTATTTTTTTTTTTTTTTGGAGTAATTCCAAATTTCCTTTTTTTGTCCAAAATTTCGTAATTTGCTAAAATTACCAAATGGGTGAATAGACACAAAAATTAAGTACGAAATGTCGTAATAACGATGTCGAATTTCATATCATTTTTTAATTTAAATAAGAAGTTCAAAGACGACCAGTTCCATTAGAAATATGGAGAAATTGAACATTTCTTTGAGAGAAAAAATAAAAGAAGAAAAATCAAAATTTCTTCAAACAAATAAAATTTAAAATTCATCAGACGGACTTGAGCAACTTTACCCTGATCTTAAAAAAAAAAACAAACAAAAAAAAACTAGTCCAAATTAATAATAATCAGGAAAACCTTTCAAAATTAATTAGTATTAGTTTATTTATACAGACTGTCCATTAATCGATTTACCCCCCAAATAAAATTGTTACATTTACGAAATTCCTAATAGCTTTCAACTATACCGGCTGACAATAAAAACAAGCTACTATTTTTCAAAACAAATTTGATTGTTATCAATATTTTGGATTTCTAAAACAAAAAAAAACTACAAAAGTTTATCGAAACTATAGTAGGCGATGATTCGGACGTGAAACAACTGACTATTGAATTCTAACTGTATAATAGATTAATAAACGCCATGCACTCTTGATTGTTACCGAATTAAAACATTAAAACAAACGAAAGTTATCAACAACTATATGATTTGCTGTATATTGAAAATCATAGCCTACTATAGTTCCGACAAACTTTTGCAGTTTTTACAGAAATTTTCAGTATAAACTATAATTTATATTATATTGTCGAAAAGCAAATTTAATGCTTAATCTGATATTAAAAAAAAATATTTAGTATGTTATTTAAAATACAAAAGTTAATGCTGTTTCCGGTAAAACTGTAAGTGATATTTATGTCGAAATTATTTCGAATAGTGCATTAGATGCTTTCATAACGTTGTACAAATTTTCAAGAATTTTTTTTGGAAAATAAAGAAATTACGACTTGTGATAGCCTGTTTTTATTGTCATCGGGTAGATGAAGTGGACATCCTATATATCCTGTCAGTGTATTATTATTAGAAAAATTTCGAAAATTATTTTCGATATTTCTATAATATTGTTGTTACTACACATAACGGACATCCTGTATTATTTCTTCGATTTAACAAAAATTATCGACATCTATATGTTTAAATCTGATTGGTAATTCGTCGGAAATTGTGTTAATAAGCTAAATAGTTTTGAAACTTTTAATAAATATCGAATTAATTTTTATTGAATTGATAGGAAATTAAATAATAATAATAATAATTTTATTTAGAATTTCCTTATGGTTTTAAAATTTTATAATACAAATAAAAAAAAAATACAAAATTTTTATTCTTATAAAATCATGTAGAAGGTCATTTAATTGTAAAAATATTAAAAAAAAAAAAAATAAAATTATTTCCTCAATCATTAGAAAATATAAATAAATTTCGTAATTCGATTTGATTGATATGTAAATTTTATTATTAGTACAGTAGAACCACTCTTTAGCGGACACTTTATAGTTAGACATAAGGTAACGGAAATTTTTAATGATTCTCCGATTCTTACCACCGTACAGTAAAACCTCCATTGGGCGAGCATCTACATAGAAACGAAACGTCCGTCATCCATCCATCCATCCATCCATCCATCCACCAAAGTTTTCGTTTTATTAAACTGAAATTGGAAAGTCTCCGGTCATTGGACGTTTCATATTTTCCAATTGAAATATTTAAAGAATTAATAAAGAAATAAATGAATAAATAAACAATTTTATTGAAGGTTATAAATTATATGAGAAAATCAATTATATATTGAATGGAAAGTTTAAAAAGTTCACTGTCATTATCACACAGTCCAATAATAGATTACATTATCGAATGTTATCAATTGTAATTAAAACGAGTGTATCACAAGTTGGCGACGACTGTACGTCCGTCGATTCGTAATTTGTTCTAACCTCACTTTTTTGTTTAGAAATAGATCAACAAATGTCAAACTGAATCACAGCCAACTAAAACAAAAAACTGTATATATAGGTAGAAGATAAACATTTGAGAGGGTATGGGCGGAGTTAAGTTTTAGAAGCCTCTCTACACATCGCACCTCACCGTGATAGTCTTTCAAGTAGGTTACTGTGGTGCGGTGTGGTGGATGGATAGCTGTAAGACTTATTAGAGCTCCGACTATGCTCTCTCAAATGTGAATCTTCTATAAATTAATAATCCTTGAAATATTAAGATCTTCTTATTGTTGATTTCAATCTTTATTAGAAAATTATTTAAATTTAAAAAAAAAAACCGGAACTTGAATGAAGCTCGACATCTACATTTAATTATAATTTGTTTCATTTAAATAACTGTTTATTTAAGTGGAACTAGCTATACTTTAAATACATTTTTTGTTTTACCAATGTTATTTTTAGACCGTAGGTCACAATATCAATTATTAGGGGCCAGTTCAATTTGATCGTATCAACCTCTGACTTTTCTTTTATTTATTTTTTTGCTGAAAAAAAAACAAACGAACATACATAAGTATATTGATTGAATTTTTTATATTATAATAAATGGATATTTCGTGAAGAGAATTAATTGAAATAAGTAACAAAGAAAAAAACAAAAAAATGGAACTTTATGAAGATGAGATAAGTCAGGCACATACTGAAGACAGTTTATTAAGTACACGCAATAATAGTGATACAACCGTTTATGAACAAACTCAACCAACAATTCTTATTGGTTGTTGTCATTTGGAAAAACAAAACAAACATAAATATCGTAAGTACAATTTTAAAATTTTTTTTAGTAGGGTTGGAGGGAGGAACAGAGGGTTATTCAAATCGTTATTATAATAATAATAATAATGACAAAAAAATAATTTGACACATGGCCACAACCATTCACTTTGCTGCATATTTTTTCTAAAAAATAAATTTAATTAAAGTAATTAAATTTCTAAAGAATTACACAACTTTATTATCACCATCTACTATAGTCGGACAAGTTCGACTTGACTTGAACTTGACCCTTACTACAAAATCTTAATATTCAAATAAAGACAAGTCGTCTATAAAAATTATTGTATACGATTTTGAATTACGCGCCATATTAATGACAGAGTAACTATCCATTTTGCACTAATCAAAAATGAGTGTTAACAATCGCCCATTTTTTTTTTCGACGAAACCATAGCAACCAAACTCTACAAATACTGCCACACATCAAGTGTGTTATGAGTAATTTCTACATAACCCCAAATTATTGGGAAATTTCCTCAATATTTAATGATTGCAAATTAGTAACAATCTGATAAAATATTAATAATAGCCTAGAATTTACACTAGTAGTCGAACATAACCTCAATTATTAGTTTACTTGATGTAGAGGGCGTTAAACAGTTAGCTCCGCCCATACTCCTCCAAACGTGTTAGGACTATAGAAACAAATATATGCCAAGGTGATTATACATTTTTTGGGGTTCTCGATTATATAATAATAATTAATATTTTATCATCATCATGACATAATCGACAAAATTTTGATGATTATAATTTTTTCGATTAAAAATGGCGCAATTTCGAAAATCATCAGCCAACTAGATCTAATCGATATTTATTTTTTTTGTGTGTGTTGCTTTCAAATCGATCATTGATTATAAACAATTTGAATAATTTGTTATTATGCAAAATTAGAGATGTGTTGTAATTGAATAATAAATTAATAATATTAACAAATACAACTATAATTGTGTCATTAACACTACTTATAAGTAATACTGTATAATTATATAGATAAAAAAAAAATTTTTGTGTGTGTGTATGTTCCAAACAGTTTTATGGTTGTATTTGTTTTTGTCAATTGTTTTTCTATTATGGTCAATATCAACAATAATATGGACACCATTCGAATTATTTATGGAAGAACGTTTACGTATGACACGTGGTTTGCCACCGTATGAATGGTGGAAGAATCCACCCGATGAAGTTTATTTCAATGTTTATCTATTCAATGTGACCAATTCAGATCAGTTCCTTGACAATCCAAATGTTAAATTGAACATTGAAGAAATTGGCCCAATTACATACATGTAAGTTTTATTATAAAAACGAAACGCCATCTATCAGTTATCTATTGAATTATTTTATAAGTAGAGTATAGGCGGGACTAACTAACTACGGCGCTGTCAAAACAATTAGCTCCGCCTATACTCTTCCAAATGTGATTCGATTGTAATACTATTTAATTTATTTTATCTTCAATAGGGAAAAATTAATACATACCGATGTAGTATTTAATGATAATGGTACATTATCGTATACTGCAATAAGGAAGGCTGTTTATCTACCAGATCTCAATACAATTGATTTAAATGCAACAATCGTGTTGCCAAATTGGGCTGTTTTGGTAAGTTGAAACATATACAAGACGTACTGTCACGTACGTATTTTCATATTATTGTTTTTGTTTTAGGGAATTGGATCGTATCTGTGGGATCAAAGTTTCTTTATAAGACTTGGTTTCAATTTATTGGTACGTTCATTAAAACCGAAAATATTCGTAAAACATACCGTTCATAATATTTTATGGAATCTAACTGATCCATTTTTGGATGCATCACGTCATATTGCACCATTTCTAGTACCCATTTCAAATATGGGTGTATTATCAAGGGTAATTGATTTTGTCTAGAATTTCCCATTATTATAATTAATTAATTAATTAATTAATTACTTATAAATTAGATTTATGATAGATTCGAGAATAGAGTGACGGTTTTTATTGGTACAAAATTTGGTCATCATAATTTCTTTTTAATCGACAAATACGATGGTTCTGAATATTTACCGAAATGGGGACACAAATGTCCTCATAATAAAGTTGTCAATTCAACTGAAGGTATTGTTTATCCGCAAATGTTAACACAAAATACAACAATCAAATATTGGCGGAATACGTTATGCAAAAGTGCAGCACTGCATTACAACCGTAAGTTTTTCAAAACAAAACAAAAATACCGCGCTTTTATCCAACAACCAATCATAAAACAAAGACTATACTATAGTACGGTATTTCTACTCGCAGTTGGCGGTGACAACAAATGTCAAATTCAGTTACTTAGATGAACTAATCTATGGCGCTACGTTCACCAATGCACCGCCAACTGTGATAATAATTCTAAAAAGATTGTCGAAGGTACTAATTTATGTGGATTACAATTTTTTTACTTTTTTGTGGTTCAGATAATTTGAAAAAATTTGGTTTCGATGGTTGGCGTTACATTCTACCAGATACAACTTATGATCGTACAGAACCGGATTATTTGGATTGTTTCAAAATGGGACCACCATTACTAAATGGTTTAACCGATGTTTCTAAATGTCATTTTGGTATCTAAATCTTTTGTTATTTCTTAATTTTTCCACGAAATTGTTTGTTTTTTTTTCTGCTCTATAGATTTTCCAATAGCTGCAAGTTTTCCACATTTTCTCTATGGTGATCCAAAATTGAAAACTTACGTAACTGGATTAACACCGAACGTATCCAAACATATATCGTATTTAGATGTAGAACCGGTAATAAATTTTCAAAATTATTCTATCTCAGTCATGTAACAATGAGTGTATCGCGATAATTTCACCTCGTAGTTGGCGGTGCATACGTAATTGAAGTTGACATTTGTTAGGTTGGAATATATAGTGGCTGAAACAAAAAGTCAACGCCAACTATGTGAGGAGAAACACCGTGATACACTTGTTATATGACAGCTATTCTTAGCGTGACGCTCATTCATTTGTTTTTGCTAAGGTGACTGGAGTTCCTTTACAATCAAGAGCTACGTCACAATGTAATTTAGTTATGAGACCGATGAGAGGCTTCCATGACATGGTAACTAGATTTAACGATACCATCATTCCAATGTTTTGGATGGAATATGTAAATCAATTGTTTTTTTTTCTAATTATTTATTTTTTGCAATTAATTTTTTTGTTTTTGTTATGTTGGTAGTATCAGAGAGGCTTACCATGGTATATTATAAGTTTTATGTATTTACAAGTGAAAATTCTACCGATTTTCCAACATATTTTCACTGTGATTTTGCTAATAATTTCTATAAATTTTCTAAGATTATTCATTAAACTACGACAACAACAACAACATGATTCATTATTATTATTAACAAATAATAAACGATTTATTTTTGAAAAAGATCAATTTATTAATAGTAATAATAATAAATAGTTATAATTGTGAGTGAGATAGAATTATATAATTTATATGGCTGTTTAATTTCTTTTCTCTCTCTTTTTTTTATACAAATAATGTATAAAAGCACTATAATGAGTGTATCATTTTAATTCTCCTCAAAGTTGGCGGTGCATTGGAGAACGTACGACCATAGCTTAGCTCATACGCACACGTCACACCGGCGTTGTGACAAAGTAGATCCTACTTTCTGATATATGGAGTGACAGTAGGTTGGTTATATAGAATATAGTGGGTGAAACAAGCTGCAGACCACGGTCTTATAGACAGGTTTTGACAGTAATAGTGGTGCGGGTAAACTCTTACGTTGTAAGAATTTAGTTACTAAAATTGCCACAAGCAGCGTCATATTGGAGGAGGACAACTGTGAGCGAGAGAGACAACAACAGAAAGTTGTTGTTGTCTCTTTCCTACACAGTTGGCCTCTTCGATGATGACGCTCCTTGTGGCAATTTTACTAACTAAAGTCTTACAACATAAGACTTTACCCCTACCAATAGCAGTGTCAAGGCCTGTCTATAAGACCGTGCTCTAGACCTACGTTGTTCACAGTGTTGCCGTCAATACTGCGAGGAGAATTACCGTGATACACTCGTTACTATAAGTATTGTATTTTTTGCTCAATTCTATTTTTATTTTATTCCTAATATTTAGTCAATTTTTATATTTAAAACCAAAGTTTATATAATTATTTTTATTGTCTCGAATAGAAAGTTGGATGCAACAACATTCTTTATTTTCCCTTTT
Organism: Zonitis immaculata; assembly: GCA_037414775.1. Taxonomy (NCBI): domain Eukaryota; kingdom Metazoa; phylum Arthropoda; class Insecta; order Coleoptera; family Meloidae; genus Zonitis; species Zonitis immaculata. The sequence goes on from JAZBGX010000110.1 coordinate 12,935, forward strand.
TCAATCACACTCCTTTTAATTTGAAACAAATCAAACAGTAACCATAATATGTATAGTAGCATGTATTTTTAATGGGAAATTGGTGGATGCGCCGGGTTGCGAGACATAAATTTTCGCTTCAAACTTCTAGCTCTTTGGATTGTTCCTTAAGCCGGTGGTAAATTTAAGAGTCGCCGCAAGCTAGATCTGTAGAATAGGATGGCTGTTCAAGTGATCGTCGAAATGCAGCCATCGCCTTCATTCTTTAGTCAGTGTGAAAATCCTATAAGAAATAGATGCCACAAGATTGCAACTTTGAATGTAAAATCGTCGCTGAGAATCGTCTTAACATTGCATACTTGGATGCTCTGACTTTATTTCCCTCCAACTCTGTGAGTACTCGTGAATAATTCGACGTTGTCGTAGACTTAAGTGCAATCAAGCTTTTGTCTCCTGTTTGTATTGTCATCCGGTATACATGGAAAATCTACATTATAATTATTGTTGAAAGAAAAAAATAGACTATTTCATACGTCTATTAATTTACGATAATAAATAGCTCTTATCAACAAACAAGAGAAAAACATTTGAAAGAGAATTAATAATAATATCGATATTTATTCATTTGATTTATTTCAATCTCCAAAAATTAAACTATACAGGATGTATAGCGCCACCGGGTTTCTGTCTACTAGAACCATAGTTACAGTTAGACTAGGAAAGCTTGACTGAGGTAGTCCATCCTGTATACATATATAGATACTTATTTATTTATTATTAATACAACAAAAAAATAGAGTGGGGAAGTATATAAGCTGGGAAATTTTGTACTTAAGCAAGTTAATTGGTTTAATAAAGTCAGTTGAATAAATAAACATAATAATGGTTGAGATTGATTTAGAAGAAATTGTTGAATTTAATACGAAATTATTGAAATTGTCCGGTTTGTGGTTTTATAATTCGGAAAATACCGAAAAATTCTATAAATTCTATCGACAATTGACAATAACAATAATAATAATTTTAAATTTATTATTAATAAATTATATGATTTGCAATACCAACAATTATACGGAAATTAGTGAAATTCTAACAATTCTACCAGATGTAATTGTTGCAATAATCAAAATTTACATATTTCGTTGTAAATTCGAACAAATTCGAAAATTATTGGATTATTTAAAAAATAATAGAAAATTCCGTGCGAAAAACAAACAACAATCGCAACTAATCGAAAATCGTATCAACCAATCAAAATTAATATTCTTCATTTATTTCTCATGTACCCTATTTTGTTTATTATTATCAATATTTCTACCATTAATTAATAATAATAACAAACAATTACCATGGCCTGCTTGGTATCCTACAAATAATAATAGTAATATAAATTTTGTGATAGTCTATGTTGTGGAATCAGCCGGTATATTAATGAATTCCTTCAATAATATTGTTATTGATACATTTTTTGTTATAAATCTCTTACAAATTTCCACACAATACGATCTATTAAATGATAATATCATCAATATAATCAATGATAAGAATCGTCATTTATTTATAATTAATGATTATCATTATTTATTGTTGGATGTTGTTGAACATCATCGTTCGATTCTTGTTTATTCCCAACAATTATTGGGAATTTTCAATGAAATTATCTTTCTACAATTCATAGCGTCAATGATTAGTATCTGTATGACAACATTTGTTTTATCAATGGTAAGTAATTGAATTTAATTATTTCTATTTAATTAATTATTGTATTAATTTCAGTCATCACCAACTAGTTACATGTTTTTTAGAACCCTATTTGTTGATTTTGCTCTATTTATTCAATTATTTCTATATTGTTGGTATGGTAATGGAATTTTAATTAAAGTATTAACACATTTAAGTACCATTCGAATAATAATAATAATAATTTTGCAATCATTTTTGTAATCTAGAGTGATGAATTGAGTTATGGTATTTTTATGGTAGATTGGTTAGATTTACCATTGAAATTCAAAAGGGACTTATTATTATTTATGACAATACTCAATAAACCATTGGTATTCAAAATATGGAACACCATACCAGTTGATTTGGTAACATTTCTATGGGTAATTATTGTAAAAAATTATAGAAAAATTCACAATTTCTAATTTCCAATTATTCTAGATTGTTCGTAAATCGTTCGCCTATTTTACAGGCTTACGTAATATAAGAGAAGCTAATCACTAATCGGCAATAATGGATATATGAAAAAAAAAATACAATAATATTTCGAGCACTCCTCGTATAATTATAGACTCTATTGTCATAGATAGGGCTGTCCAAACCAGATACTATAAAAATTGCTTTATATACCTGCATCATTTGATGATGCAGTGAATTAACAAGCAATTAATAGCAAATCGTGGATATGGTATACTGACAGTTTAATACAGATACCAGTGGCACTAAATTTATATTCACCCCTATCACTGTTTGGTAGATAAATATGCTATACGTACTATACACAGAATCAAACTTTTCTGTTTATTATTTCGGTTGTACGACAAAGAGCACTCAAAGATACAGTTCGGGAATTCCCCCCGATCATAGTGATAAAAAAAAAAAGATTTTGTAGAGCGGAAAAATTTCCATATTTACGGAAAAACATCATGGACCGTGCCTTTTGGACAACCCTGATCATAAACCTATCATTATACTATAATATGCAATATAACACTGTTGTATAATTGGTTGCATAACCTTGCGTCTTATGCATGTAGAATGTAGATTGTAGTTTTTTTACATAGTAACTATTTCTAATTTTCATAAATGATAGGAATTAGGTACAAAAAAAAACAGCTTTCCTTAAAAAAAAACACTCATTTTTATTATACATAACTCAATAATATTACAAATAAACAATTGAATTCGATTAATTTTTAGAAATTTGATAATGAACGCAAAATCAGATAGAAACTTTAAGCTTTTGGTGTTTCCATCAACAACAAACATTGCTGTTGTAGACGCATTGATAACGATTTTCTTATTGTATTACTTGGTGATTTTGTTTGATGTTTCGGTGTACACAAATAATTACAATCTCGTTTAATATTATTATAAATTTCAACAGCCTTTTGTATCTTAAAATTATTATTACCATCACCATCATCATTATTATTATCATCGTCATATTCCAATTTCTTTGCAATACTTTTATGGAAAATATTTTGTCTTAAATCAACTAATGGCGACATTACCCGATTACAACCAACACCACTAGATTGATTACGTTTTGGTTCAGTCCTATTAGCATTCTCTTTATTATTATTAGTTGTAACACTAGTTAATTTTTCCAATAGAATTTGTAAATTTTTCCTAAATATACGTTGTCGTTTCTCTTCTTTATCAATCAATTGTTTTATTTCTTTTACAATCACACAACAATCATCCGTATCATCAATATTAACGGTATTATCTAATTCGGTGATATCTGAAATATCACATAATTTATCGGTTAGTGGTGATAGGTTTGTTTCATTATAAATTTTTTCAAATTCAATAAATTCCTTATCCGAATCTCGACTATGTTCTGGTTGTTGTGATGATTTCAACTCAATTTTCGGTGTTGTAGTTTTAATTATTTTATTAGTTTCAACGAAATTCTTTCTCGGCTTCACCATCCCTTTAGATTTCTTTCCATTATTATTATTATTATTAGCAATCTTTGATGGTATCGAAGTTTTCGTATTATAAGCGTTATTCTAAAATTATACAAAATTATAAAACCAATTCTTTCGCTCTTATCTACAATGCCTCACATTAATTTTTCTACTGTTTGATTGTTTTGTTGATATTCGTCTTTTAGATTCTACAACCGTTTTTTCATCAATCTTTTTTCTACCACTTTTCAATGGATAAACTAAAAAAAATATATATATATATGTAGAAACAATAAATTCAATATTTCAAATGATTAAACAAAAACTATTGTACGTAATGCATAATCAGCAGCTGATAAGACTTCTTTTAATGGTCGTAATTTGATTGGTTTCTCTTTTATTGGTGGTTTATTGATTTTACTTGTAGATCCACTGTTCCAAACACTAGGTCTGGATGATGTCGATGGACGAACTACAATTGGAAAAAAATTATTACATAACTTGCAAACCCAATTATTGTTTTTTTTTCTTATTATATCTACACAATGCATAATCGGTAGGTGATAATACTTCTTTTAATGGTCGTAATTTTATTTTCTTTGTGGACACCGGAGGCTCCATTTCAACTAAAATTCGATTATATTCGAAATTATTTGGATTTATATAATTAGGTAGATACCTTGAGTGTCTACAGAATCAATCATTTGTTTTAAAATAAATAAATTATATGAATACGTAATTATTTAAGATTTTAGATAAAAATTTCTTCTAGAAATTCTAGAACCAACAAAAAAGTCACACTTGTGTTTGTTTGAAATTTTAACAATTGAAAAACCGTCAATTTACAAAACAACCAACATTAACCAACTAAAATACCCTATATAATTATTTTGACAATTGACAATTTTATAATAACCTAAAATTTATTTATTGAAATTTGCTTGTGAAAATGGATAATACGATTGTTGAAAACGATATTAATGGTCAATTATGTGAAGAATTATTTATAAATTTTACACCGGAAGTACAGAAAGCTATAGAAGAGATTTTATCAACAACAACAAATGATCATCAGCAACAACAACAACAAGAGAAAGATCCATTAGACGATGCAAATTTCAATTGTATCGATTATATAAATCAATTATTTCCAACAGAACAATCGTTAACAAATCTAGATGATACAATAATAAAAATGGAAAATAAAATAACAACAATGGATAATAATATAAGTGAATTGATACAACAACAAATTAAAACAAATCAAAATGGTTATATAGCAATAGATGAATCACAAAAGATTATTAAACAATTATTTCTACATATAAAAGATATAAAAGAACGTGCTGAAAAATCGGAAGAGATGGTACGTGAAATAACGCATGATATTAAACAATTGGATTGTGCTAAAAAAAATTTAACCTTATCAATAACAACATTGAATCATTTGAATATGTTAGTTGGTGGTGTTGATAATTTGAAAGTATTACAACAGAAACGATTATATAATGAGATTCTATTACCATTACAAGCGATTAGTGAAGTAATGCAATATTTTGAGAATTACAAACATATCGATTATATTAGAATATTGTACGAACAAATCAAATTGATTCATTATGAATTGGGTGAGCAAATTTTGAAGGAATTCAAAGATATTTTCTCGAATAAAACAACACAAACAATAACGCCGACAATTAAAAAACAATTACAACAAGCTTTAAATATAATAACGATACTAGATAGTAAATATAGAAATGAATTATTGAAATGGTTCATCAATTTACAATTACAAGAATATCAACATTTATTCGATATAACTGAAGATATATCATGGTTGGATAGAATCGATAAACGTTATACATGGTTGAAGAAACATTTATTGGAATTCGAACAGCATTTATTGAATATATTTCCAATTGATTGGGAAATATCGGAACGTATAGCTATTGAATTTTGTTCAATTACACAACAACAATTGACGACAATTATGTTGAAACGTAAACAAGAATTGGATGTTAAATTATTATTGTTTGCTATACAGAAGACGGCAACTTTTGAAAATCTATTAGCGAAACGTTTTACTGGCATAACACTAATCGATGATCAAAATAATAATAATAATAATAATAATAGAGATCCGAATGAATTGTTTCATAATATAATTGGTAAATGTTTCATACCACATTTAGAAATCTATATTGATAGTATCGATAATAATTTGAATGATTTAATTGAACGTTTTTGTAAAGACGAGAAACAACAATTGAAAACAAATGATAATCATCATCAAACAATATTATCGAGTTGTCCGGATCTATTTGTTTTCTATAAAAAAAGTTTAATACAATGCCAACAATTAGATAATGGACAGACTTTATTGAATTTAACGAAATTATTTAAAAAATACTTGATTATTTATTGTGATAAATTATTATTGAATAATTTATTGAGAATTGAACAAACAACATTGAATTCAACAATAACATCGACAACAACAACAACAACAATATCAACAACTAGTGGTTTAATACAAAATTTCTCATCTTTATTGAAAGATAATTGTGACATTACACGTTTGAATCAAATGGAATTGAATCGAATTTGTTGTTTATTATTGACTGGTGAATATTGTTTGGAAACAACACAACAACTATCCGATAAATTGAAAGAGAAAATTCAATCTAATTTAATTCAATTCATCGATTTAACTAAAGAACAAGATCATTTCCATAAGTACATTTTTATACAGACTGTCCCAATCATCTATAATCGGTCGATAATTTTTGCGTAATTATACTGTATATACTAAAAATATTTGCATTGTATACAGACAGAATGGCGAAAATCACATTTGAATATATTGAATTGTAAAAAAAGTTATCGACCGATTATAGATGATTGGGACAGCCTGTTGTTTTTTCTAAAATTATTATTTTTTGTAGAGTTATTTCGAATTGTATTCAAATTTTGGTGCAAGATTTAGAAAACGCCTGTGAACCGGCTTTAACAGCAATGACTAAAGTAACTATCGAAATTATACAGTGTGTTCCAATATTCGAGTAAAATTTTTGTTTGTAGATACAGTGGCAAAATATCGATGCTGTCGGTGATCAAAGTCCATATATAACATCGATAATAACGAATTTAAAACAAACAGTACCGATAATACGTGAGAATCTAATAAATTCCCGTAAATATTTCATACAATATTGTATAAAATTTATAAATCAATTCATACCGAAATTTCTATCGACAATCTATAAATGTAAACCGATCAATACAGAAGGTGCTGAACAATTACTATTAGATACGCATATGTTGAAAACGATTTTATTGAATTTACCATCAATTGAATCACAAATCAATCGACAACCACCAATTTCCTATACGAAATTAGTTAATAAACAAATGACTAAAAGTGAAATGATATTGAAAATTGTCATGACACCAATAGATCCGACGAAATATTTTATCGAACAATATCGTAAATTATTGCCGGATTGTCAATTGAATGATTTCTGTAAGATTTTAGATATGAAGAATGTTAAACGACAAGAACAGGCTGTATTAATTGATATTTTCAAAAATTATAAATGAAAAAAATAGATAAATTAAGTACTTACAATAATTATTGAGTCGATTAAGTACGACCTGTACTTGTTTCATCAATTTTTCGAATCTTAAAATTTCATTTTTGAAGACTGTAACTGTAAATTCTTTTTTACATTCCAATCATATTTTTCTAATTTCATACAACATTGGGTAATTTCCTTAATTATTTGTTCAGGTCAGGCTAGGTTAGGTCAAGATGTGGCTCAGGTCACAAATCACTCTTACATATTTATAAAGTTATTTCATTCGTAATAATGTTTATACAGGGTGTTTCATGACGATTGATTGGTATCTTAAACAATCCATTTATTTCTATATATTATTTGTTTTTTTTTATAAAATATTTGATTTCTTCCCTAAAATTGCTTACTCTATAAACTATAAATATTTATAAATAAACCACAGACAACTAGATTTTTTGTTATAATTAGATTGCATACTAAAATTGTTAGCACTTATCATCAGTTAGTCTCTAATTTTCGCATTAAAGCTGCAAAAGAGCCAAAACTTTTGATAATATTTGAATCTATATAATCTAATTTGTTAAAATTTATAATTAAAAAGGAACGTCTACGCCATTAATATCAAATAAACGGCACATTGCAAATTTATGTAAAAATAGTATTGGTCATTTTTGAAGATAGTGGTATTGTAGTAGACTAGTGAAAAGATTGATACAACCTAGCAACGTTACAACCAAATAATATTACAATGGTTGATTGTAACTCAAATTTATCACTTCACCATTCATTTCCTATATGTGTATCGTATTGGGGGGGGGGTCAAAATACTCTAAACATTATTGTATAAGCCGCGCTATTGGGCGAAGTGTTACAGTCTGAACACACAGAACGTACATTTAACGGACGTTGAAAATACGTCCTATGTGTCTAGGCCGTTAAAAAAAAAGTTATAATCTATACAGGTGTTCAGGAAGTAACGAATAAGTACATCTGATACATAAGTAATTAGTTATTAAGAAAACGGAAGGACGATTTACAAGATGATGTGATAGTGAAACACAAGATGTAAAGCGCACTCTTAATTGCCTATACTGATTTCAACTGATAACTATTTATGCGTCAGATGAAATAATAATGTCCGTTACTTTCTGGACACTCCTGTATAATATAATACACATATTTAAATATATACAGAGTGTTTCACCATTGAGTGTACAGCTTTTTTTTCGATAAAAAGTTCCAATTGAGACAATTACATAATATTTTTGTCCAATTGAAACTATTCGACTAAATATCTAATAAAAATAATTACAAAATTAAAATTAAATGAGAATTATTAAGTTAAAAGACTAGCTATCATTTTCTATACATTTTGTTTTTCTATCACATAATTGTACATATACAGGATGTTCCAAATATCCAATCACGTTCCGTATAGCTCTGTTACTATTCAAGATATTAAATTGCAATTTTCACTCAACGGTAGCCACTAACATTCTGCACTAGTCAAAATTATTGTGTAATAGTGTTTTTCTATGTGCTGGATTTTAATTAAATTACCGTATACAAGCAATATACGGAGTGTGTCCAAACGTAAAACCATTCAACAAAACCAAATTTTTTTATACCATTAAATAGTATTTTTTTAATTAAGCTTTTAAATGATGTTTGTGGGTACTGTTAAGTGGAAATTGCTAGTCGACAACATATCTTGAATAGTAACAGAACTACGGGAGTTGTACGGATAACTGAGACACCCTATATATGTATAATAAATTATTTAAAAAATATGGAAGCTGATAATTAATTGTAAAATAAGATGGGCACTTTGTGGTTGTTTTGTTGTTGTTATAATAAATAATGAATTTATATTAAATGAGTATTAATTTCATTTTGATTAATAATCAAATTGTTCATTTCACTAATCAAATTATTATCTTTATCGAAATCGTTCAACCATTGTACAATTTCTTGATGGTACATATGACGTTGTAATACGTCTCTAGTACGCCGTCGTCTACCAATATAATAACATAAATTATTACCACTAGTCGATAGGAAATCATTTTTAACATTCTCCAATAATTGGAAATCATTAATTTGTTGTTTCAATAAATTATAATCGATGATGACTTGTTCATGTAACATTTGTTCCTCATCATGTTTGCTAGTTTGTTTTTTGTATTGTATACGAAAACGGAATGCTTCCAATACGGATGCCACGACAATTGTTAAAACAACCATTGTAAATAAATAGAATAACATGAAATAGATGCGTGTTATTGGTGATACAACGGATGCATAAGCATTCATAACAATAAACCAATTATTAACAACAGTCAATTCAAATAATGTTATACAACTTGTTAATAAATTGGAGAAATTATTTAAATAATAATAACCGATACCGCTATTACTTTGGTTATTATTTAAATTGTTGAAATTATAAAAATCTTCAACTGTTGTATTTTTACAACAATCACGTAAATCGTATTTCGAAAATAATTCCATACCAATTATAGCGAAAAAATAATATAATACCAACATAACAATAGCTGTTGACCACATTAATGGCGATAATAAAACTAAAGTACCGAATATATCACGGTAACGTTTCTTCAATTTAAACAAACGCAACAAACGTAACGGACGTATTATTACGATAAACGTTAATTGTGGCCTTATCAATAATAATAATGAACTGAATATACCTAGTAATGTTACAATTAGATCGAAGAGATTCCAACCGGACGATATATATTCATTCCAACTGTAACATATTATTTTCAATACAGCTTCCAATAAGAATACTGGAAATTTAATAGAAATATTAAAAAAACAAAACAATTACTTAAGTAATACGTACAAGAGAAGAATAAATACGTATCCCATGATGCACAGAAATTCTTGGCACCTTCTTCTAGTGACACTGACGATTCCATTATACGTATAAACATTGCTAAACCATTACCGATAATCAAGAAATCTATAAAAAAAAAAAACGAATAATAAATTAAACAATTGCAAATAAAACAATAGAAACGAAAACTTACAAACTAGATATTCGAAATATTGCCAAGTGACTATGATTTTAATTGTACGAAATATTAATTGTAATAGTTTCGATTTGAAATCTAACCAACGATTTGTTGAATCCTTCAAATACCATTTTAATGTTACAACATCATAGATACGATAGAATTCATCTAATGTTAATAAACCGTTTTGTGATTGATTCAATTTAGAAAATACTAATATAATATCGCGCTGTTTCATTTTCGGTGTATAATAACGTAATAGTCCGTAGAATTGTTTGAAACGTATATGGTTCGGTTGTTGTCTACTTATTAATAAACGAAATGCTAATTGACATGCTAAACGTTTATGTAACAACAATTTACGGAATTTCGTTTTTTCAATAGTTGTAAATGTTTCATAGACAACAGCCAACATTAAATTCATTAAAACATACAATACTATCGATATGTACGATATAAAATATATAGAATACCATTTCGATATTGAATATGACAACATCATAACATCGGGGAAATTAGCTGTTGTTAATAATACAAACATACTAATAAAACTATCGTGTAACGTATGGAAATACAAATTATTCGTTTGGGAACTAAACAAAAAATAACCCAATACCGAATAGATTGTTATAATGAATAATAATAATATCAACATATCTAGAATTGGTGGTAATGATTGTAGGATTTGTCGAATAAAACGACGTACACCACCACATACTTTCGTATCAACCAGAAATATCGGACGTAAAGCACGTGTTACACGAAAATGTGTCGTCTGACGTATTATAACAATCAATACTTCCAATATCATAATGAATAATGTTATACATTTGATCATTGTACGTTTATGTTTCAATATTGTCAACCAACCGATCCAACGTAATTTCAATATTAATTCAATACTGATAACACTTAATGATAATAATTCTAATATACTGTGTATATAGATTGGTAATTCGAAACTATCAACAGATGGTTGTTCGGTTAATGCTAATAATAGTAGAATTATTGAAAATGTTAAATCCAAACCATAATACCACGAATTGTGGACTAATAAATAAGCAGGTAGAGCGGATGGATGGCGTGGATGCGAATCAAACTTTTCATTATTTTCACCTTCCTAAGAATATTTTTAAAAAACAAAATCTATAAATATCGACTTGATAGTTTGAAATTTTATTACTTCAAGAAATATAGCCGCTTCATGGTAATTCATCTCCCAATCATCTATTGGATTACTATCGTTATTTATTTCAATATTACGATTCAAACTCGAACGACTACCCATTATTTCTTCTTGTTCGTCCATTTGATTTTGACCTACAAGAAAAAATTAATGAACTTAATAAATTATAATTATATAATTAGATTACTTGAAATATTCGAGCCGTATGTTGTGAAACGTTTATTTAAATTATTTTCATCGTTTTCATCACTTGTTATTGACGAATTATCAAAATGTACAATCTCCGACGCCATTTCTATTTTTCCAACAAAAACAAATGAAAATATGTCAATTTGTATAGCGCCTAGTATTTAGGCAACTAACAATACTTTCTATATTATTTTGTTTCAAAAAGTCTATGTCGCTGATAATGTCAAGTTTTTATAGAGTTGAATAAATTAAAAAATTAATACTTGAAAATTGTATTCAGCGTATATTTTCGATATTTTTCCAAAAATAACGTTAAAAATTCATAGAATAATACAAATATTTAGCAATATCAGTAATATACTGACTCGTAAATAAAATTACTAATAACGCCATCTCTTGGAATTATTCGTTAATAGAAAAAAGTGGTAATTCTTCAAAAATCTCTTATCAATACTTGAATAGAAACGTTATTTACGTAAATAATTTATTGAATTACTTGAAATATTCGAACCGTACATTGTAAAACATTTATTTTCGTCAATTTATTATTAATGAATATTATTAAAATATATAATATACGACGCCATCTTTATTTTTATCGGAAAAAAAATATTTGTATAACGCCTAGTAGTTAGGCAATTAACAATACTTTCAATATTTGCTTCAAAAAGTTTGTATTGTTGACAATGTGAAGTTTTTATAACTCCATTTCTAGTTGAATAAATCAAAAAAATAATATGTTAATCGTACATTTTCGATATTTTTCTAAAAATAACGTTAAAAATCGAGTCTTTATAGTGATGAATACAAATATTTGGCAATATCAGTAGTATAGTGACGTTTAAATAAAATACACTATAATCTCTAATTATTGCAAATAACGCCCTCTTACGGAATTATTTGCAAATAGAAAAAAACGCGGTAACTTCAAAAAATCTTATCAATATTTTGATAAAAACGTTACGTAGATAATTTATTAATTACAATTAAATAAATATACATTAATAATACAAATATTTACAAATTAAATAGTAAAAAAAAGAAAGTGTGGAATGGTTTTTCCCAAAATTTCAAGCTACATAATGCCAAGCTGTCCCAACTGGAAACATAATTAAATCAAAAAAAAAAACAAACAAAATTCATTGTTTAATAATCATCGATTATCTTACCAAAGTTTGTCGTTGTTGTTCTTTAGCTAATACCATTTCAGTTTGTTTAGCATCAAATTTACATACAGCTGCTATAACTTTTGCTAATATTAAACTTTCTTTGCCTAACATATAATTTAATAGAATATTTTTCAAATATTCAATTTCTGTTGTTGTTGTTGTTAATTCCGTACAATGATTCAATGTAACTATTGTTTCATCTAATTGCAATTGTAATTTTTCATTTTGTTTTTGTAACTTTTCCAATTCGTATTCATAAAATTCAATTGATTTACGATTGGTTGTATCCAATAATTTATATTGTTGTAATTCATTATTTATCAATTCCAATTCTTTTAAATTATTCTCTAATATATCAATTTTATTTCCTAATTCCATATTTTCATTGATTTTCTTTTGTAAATTCGAATTTTCATTAGTCAATTGTTCAATTTTTATTTCTAATTTCAATTTGAATTCATCAATTTGCTGGATTAAATCTCGATTTTCTTTTGTTAAACTTTTATTATTGTTTATTAAATCGATAGTACGTTGTTCTAAATTCGATTCGTTCTCTTTCAATTTCTCGATTTGTCTCACAAAATAATTCAATTCGTCTTGTTTATCTTTAAAATTTCCCTCTAGAGATGCAAATTTTGATGAGAATTGCTTTAAAAAATCCATTACATCAACCAAATTCTCTAATTCTCCACCACCATCATCATCATCATCATGCGGAAATGTTTTATTGATAAATCCAATAAAATCATCAATACGTTTAGTCAGTTTTTCCAAATGCTCACTCAATTGTTGATTTTTCACTTTCAAATCATCAAATTGACTCTTTTGTTTCTCGAAAGTCTCCAATTTTTTATACAATTCCATATTCGAATTTTCTAAATTCGATTTGTCTTGTTCTAAAATTAACAATTTCTCGAGATTCGTTTGATTTGTTAATTTCGAATTGGCCAATTGTTGTTCCAATGATCCAACAATAACATTTTTAAAATAATCCAATTCATCTTCAATTTGTTGTAATTTCAAATTACTATCATTCAACGATTGTTGACTAGTTTTACGTTCATTTATTAATTTCTCATGTTCGATTTGTAAATTTGTCAATTCCATTTCCAATAATTTCGATTTATTACCATCGAATTCGTAATTTTTATCCTTCTCAATTGCCATCTGTTTCAATCTCTCATTATCTTCTCTAATTGCTACCAATTCCAATTCGAAATCATCTCTGTACTGTTGCAATAATTGCAAATTCCGATCTTTCTCATTAATAATTCTCTCCAAATTATTGTGTGATTCAATCAAATTCAAATGATCCTCTTGTAATCGATCGTACTTGTTCGTCATTTCTTCCAATTTATCGCGATCATTCGATTCGATTACAACATCAATAGTCGATCTTGCCTCGAATTCTTTCTGTAATTTCTCATAAATTCTCCGTTCTATATCGACAATATCCGTTTTGAAATCATCCTGTAATTTCTCTAAATCCCTCAAATTCTCCATATTTTTCATCTCTAAATTCTTATAATCATTAATCAATTGTATATTTGTTTCTTTCAAATTATCATTTTCCAATCTCAATTGTTCCAATTTAATCAAATCCGATTCGTAATTATTACATTTCTGTTGGCAATTCTCCAATTTCTCGATTAATTTCGTATTTTGTATTTGTAAATTTCTATATTGTTCCAAATCGTTCAATTGTTGTTTCAATTGATTCAATTCAGTCTCTTTATTGATCAATTCATTATGTAGATCCATTTTATTTTGTGCTAAATTCAAATTATTCTCTTTTTCACGTACAACGAACAAATTCAATTCGTTCTCTAATTCTTCAATACGCAATTTATATTCGTTCTCTTTAGTTTGATTGATAATCGATTGTGCTTTCAATTCGTGTAATTTTCCAGTCAAATCATCAATGTCTTGTTGTTGTTGCTGTTGTATTGTTGTCGATACTAACACTTCATTATCTTTATTATTCTGTTGTTGTTGTTGTTGTAATAAATCGATTTTCGTTTCCAATGTTTGTATTTTAATTTGTTTCTCATCCAATTCCACTCGCAATACACTTTCTAAATGTTGTTTAGCTTTCTGTTCCAATAAACATTGCTCCTTCAATTCATTACAACGTCGTATAGCTTTATCTTGTGTCTCAACTAATACCGTTTTGATTTTATTCAATTCATATTCTAAATTTTGATAGTATTTCAATAAATCGGTATAACGTCCACGATATTTATGATAACGTACTTGTGATTTTCTATAAGCCGAATAAATTTGTTCTTTTGTTATATTATTACTATGATGTTGTGATGTTGATGATGTTGTTGAATAATTATCATCAATTTCCGATATTTCCGACATATCCGATTGATTTAAATCGTTGAACATTTGTAAATTTGTATTCGGTTCGTATTGTGGTAGAAAGAAATCATTCGATACTATAGACGAATTCGAATTGCGACGATTTAATTGTTTATATTCCATCGCTGATGGTGGTAGTGGTGATAATGAAATATTAGAAAATTCACCTTCTATCGAAGTATTTACATCTAAAAACAAAGAAAAAACACTATCAAATAATATAAAAATAATTATTTAAATAAATAGAAAACCATCATCGCCAATTGTAAAGAAACTCTCATCAGTTGATTGTGGTACAGAATTTTGTTGAGTTGGCGGTTGTAAATGGTCACTAACTGATTGTGTTAATTGTTGTAAGCGTTGTGGTGAAATTTTTACTTCTTCTGTAATTTTCTCTTTTAATTTCTTAAACATCTTTTCCAATTAATTCAATAAAATATAAAAAATAAAACACCTTACAAATATAATTAGAAATAATATAACCTAAAAATGACGTGTCACCAACAAAAAAAAACGAACATAGCGCCATCTATAAATAATGAATAATTCGAACAAAATTATTATCATAATTTTTTTAAATAATTAAATATTCTAATTTATTCACTAATTATTATTATTATACGCAGATAATTGATTTAATTATTGCAAAATTATGATATTTTAATCAATTATTTATGTGTTTATTTTCTACAATCAAAGTGTCATATCAATACTGGGTATTTGCCATTGAATACAAAAAACTCTGTATAATTTTTTGATTGCAACAGATAAAGATAGAGTTTTTCTTTTGTTTGTAATTATTGAGGTTATGTTAGATTAAATTAAATTAAATAGAATAATGTCCGAATTAGTATCGAAATGTGTTTTACGTGTCGAAGTCGATCAACAACAAAATTGTTAGTTTTCCTCTCTTTAATGTTCTAGAATATTCTATTTAATTTCTCTTTTTAGCAATCGATGAAGATAACGATACGACAACCGATCAACAACAACGTAAATCACAAGAGATTTATGTAGAAACGTTCCCAAGTCGTTTGGAAACACCCAGAGATGATTGGGGCTTAATACCGGTATCGTCACGTGAACAAACACCATTAACTGATAATAGTGATAGTAAGAGAATTGATGAGATTGGTTTTTTTAGTGGTAATCCGTTTGTTGAAATAACAAAAGGCATTCTACATTTATATAAAGAAGAGTAATTATATTTCTAACAGCAACACTTGTCCATTATTTATTCGAAATTTGTTTCTAGTGTTTTAACGGATCGTCGAGAAGCTTTAACTTTATGTTTATTAGGTGTACCGACATCGATGACTTGTCATGATTTATTAGCATTTACAGCCCCTTGTCATGCGGATATTTCACATATACGAGTGTTACGTGATTCAGCACCCAATCAATATATGACGTTGTTAAAGTAATTATTACCTAATGTTTTACATTGAAATAATAAGCTTAACGATTGTAGTTTCCGTACACACGAATCGGCAATGGAATTCTATTTAACATTCAATGGTACACCTTATAATAGTTTAGAACCGGATATAATATGCCATATTGTATGGGTATCGCGAATAGAATGGGCACATGATGGTATACCACCACCTGGTCATACAGAACTACCAACATGTCCAGTATGTTTAGAACGTATGGATGAATCAGTTGATGGTGTATTGACAATTTTATGTAATCATGCATTTCATGCTAATTGTTTGGAGAAATGGAGTGATTCCACATGTCCTGTATGCCGTTGTGTCCAAAGTCCCGAACAAGTTGCTAATAGTGAATGTGAACAATGTGGTAAAAGTGGTGCAACAGCTGTATCACCAGATGCATTATGGATATGTTTGATATGCGGCCATGTCGGTTGTGGACGGTAAAAAAAATAACCTACCAAAAAAAAAAAATGAATTAATTGATTGATAATAATTTTATTGTATCATTCAAGATATCAAGGTGGTCATGCTGCATTGCATTATCGTGAATCAGGCCATTGTTATGCATTACAATTGAGTTCGTTGCGTGTTTGGGATTATAAAGGTGATAATTTCGTACATCGTTTATTACAGAATAAAGGCGATGGTAAATTGGTAGCATCAGAAGGACGTCAACCATCTGATAGTGAACATGCACAAGAGAAAATCGATTCAGTCCAATTAGAATTTACATATTTATTAACATCACAATTAGATGAACAACGTTTATATTTTGAAGATAAATTAAAGAAATTAGAAAATCAATATATCGAACAAATACAAATATTGAAAAACAATAATTTACAATTCAATGAACAATTATTAGAATTGAAACGGAAATACGATGATAAATCGAAAGAGAAACATACTTTGGAACGGAAATTACAACTACAAACAAATAAATTAACAACATGTTTGAATGAATTGAATGAAGAACGACAATTGGGTAAAGCATTACGTAACAATCAACAACAATGGCAGAATAAATTACAACAATTAGAAATTGAGAATGATGAGAAATTGAAAGAAATCAATGAATTAAAAGAACAAGTACGTGATTTAATGTTTTTTATTGATGCACAAAAAACTATTGAACAATCAGAAGAACGTGACGATATAGCCGGTGGGACAATTTCAATTGATACAACAACCAATAATAATAGAAAACAACGTAGAAATAAAAAAAAGAAGTGAATATTATTTAATAATTAGATAATAAAATTGAATTAAAAAAAATTCTAGTGACTTTTGTATTGTTTAGTTGGTATCGTCTAGAGATGTGTAGTTGTACAAATTTGTTTTCGTTTATTATTTTAATTTACGAGATATTTTTTGCATTTATTTATTTAAAAACGTGTAAATCCTATTAATTAGCACTTGTTTATCGATAATTTGTCGTTAATATTGCAAGTTTTATAGTATTTTTTTCTTATTAACAATTGCCATCTCTACTGTGATATAATTTGACATTTGACAATATAATCAATTCTACCAATATCTAGAAATTAGAGTTATATTGCTGTATCATCTTAATTAAATTAATCAATTGTATAATGAATTAATTGATTAATTTCCCAATTTGTTGTTTAAATTAAAATAATGGGTAATCATCATAGTAGTAAATCAGGTGATTCAACACCAATTTCAATGGGATCATCAAGACGTCGATCAAGTTCTGGACATGATCTACCAAAACAACAACAATTAGAACAACAACAAACAACTCAATTATTACCAATCGATAAATTAACTGAGGTATGTTAATAAAATTAGTAATCAAACGAATCAAAAAACAAAAAAATTGATCGTAATTTACATAATTTCGATTTTATCATGTTGGTATAGAATAGTTGGAAATAGCGGTAAATTTGAATTTTTTTTTAAAATTTTAATTCTAGATACTTAGTAGAAAAGCGAAAATAGAAGAGGGTATTAATGGAATTTCATTAACAATATTTACAGTAAGTTGTATAAATTTCTGGTATATTAATAATTTTATAATCTAAAACAATAATAATGGGTTTATAGAAATATTTGTTTCCACGATATACAATTTTAGCTGAGAAACTTTACAATTACCTTCATTCCATGTCTGAATCGAAAACTACTTATATCGAAGCTGTAGATTTTAAACAACAATGCGATAAATATCTAGCTGTAAGTTTAGAATTTCCACATAATTTTCTATAATTTGTATAATTGTTGTATTTATAGATTTTAGACGATGATACAGTACGTGATTGTTTCGTGAAAATGTTTGCCTCCAATCCGGATACAATCAAATCAGATGAATTGTATTCATTATTGATGTGTTCATACCATATAAGTATGGATCATTATTCGGAAGGTCCACAAATGTGTCTTGCAATCAACAAAACATTAAAAGCTGTAATTGATGGTTGTTTTAATGTTAAACAACAATTATCCGTACAATATGTTTCGCATTGGTTGGATGCAAATTGTCCACGATTATTAATACCGTTACATCGTTATATTGTGCATTGTTTAGCAACGTCTTATCGCACATTGGAATTACAAATTCAACAACAAGAACAAGAACAACAAGAATCGCAACAACATTTAGCCGGTTTAGAATTAACAACACCAGTATTAGAACAACCGCCGCCATTTTATAATGGCGGCGGTAATTGTAGTAAACATTTATTACAAATGAGTATGTCATGGTTATTGGCTGGTTCATTACCACAAATCTATTCACGACCACAACAACAAACAAACAAAACAAATTCACCAAATAGTAGTTCGATAAATTTAACAACATATTTAACGAAATTCCTATGTGCTCTACCATCACATTGGACATTATTGTATGATTCGAATGATATGGGATTGGGTGCTAATCGTTTCTTACATCATGTTCTATCGTATAAAGGACCGACTTTATGTTTATTACGTAATGAGAATCAACAGTTATTTTGTATAGCAACAACAATGGAATGGCACGAGTCGCATCTATATTGGGGCAATAAAGATACAACAATTATACAATTATTACCGAAATTCCAAATATTAGATCAACATGAGAAATGTTTATATTTAAATACACAGATACGCGGCTATCCGTTCGGTTTACGTGCTGGCCAAGATCCACGTAATCCAATTATTATTATCGATCGTGACTTTAATAAAATCGAATATTGTAAAACACCGTACAATTTGGAACGTATCGAAGTATGGGGCTGTGGTGATCCAATCAAACGCGAACAACAATTGGAAATTAAAAAATGGGAAATTAAAGAAGCTGAACGACAACGGTGTGTTAAATTAACACCAAACGATTGGTTAGACCATCCAGATCGTTATTTATTAGAATTAGCTGGCCGACCACAATATCACCAAAATCAAACACAACAATAATTATTGGATATTACTTAAATTCTATATATATATTGTGCCTTTTTCTATATAATTCATGATACTTAAGTAATATTGTACTTAATTTTTTTCGTTTGTTCTGTTTAGTATTGCTATTTATTGCGATTATTATTTAAAATTTAAATAATTCAGGGTTATTATATAAATAATAGTAATTATTCCAGTATACGAATATCAGTATTGTTGAAATTTCCGGAAAATTGGACAATAAAACGCTATAAATTAAAAACAAAAGTGCGCTATATTTAATCAACTTAACCTTGAATTTGTATCGATTATAACCTCAAAATTTTCAAATTGTATAATTCAAGATGTAATTTCGTTAAAATCTTTGATTAATTAAATAGATAATAAAATGCTATCGACATTATTAAAGAATTGTAAAGATTTCTTCAATAATCGTCCACCATTCGTTATATTTCTATTATGTTTAGTAACATTAGCATTAACAACATTCTCATTTGGTTTTTATGTTAAACAAACTGAAAATTTAATCAATACAGATGCCCAACGAGTATTCTAATGTTATAATAATAATTGTTATTATTTTTTTAATAGTTGTTGTTTGTTTTTTAGAATTGGTTGCGATTAGCTGAATATTTGAATACAAGAGATATATGCGAAAATTCCCAATTAAATCATACAAATCTGTTAGATGAAACGAATTTTACAACAATTATAACAATTGATGTTGATCGATTTAAACAATTCTCGTTTGTACAGACTGTTTATTACCTTAAAGGTAAAAGTGAGGTTATGTATATTAACAAACAAAAAAAAAATTGAATTTGTAATTGTTTTAAGATTGGCATCAGAATTGTCCTGAAGATTTCGATATTTTCCCGACAATAATCGTCGATTTCTATTTACCGGAAACAATTATTGGTGATGATGATGATGATGATGATGATGGTGGTGGTGTTAGAGAGATTTGTGCTTTGGTACGTGGCCCGCGTCAATTTTTGCCGAAATATTCGAAACCGTTATGCACTGTCGATAAGAAGCTTTCGAAAAATATTGGGAAATTCTCGAATATCATCGATAATTATGAGAATTTAACGAAATGTTCAACTAATAATTTATTATCAAAAAAACAAACGAAATTACTATTTAATGGTAATGATAATTTAGAGAATTTCGCTATATATTTGAATCAGAACGATCGTAATTTGATTTATAATCATTTAATTTATTGTACATTCATTCTATTTATTTTGATTTGTTTCATAATCATTTATGCAATGTTACAACAATGGGATGACGATTAGTGGGGGGATTCTTCCGAAAATTGTTTTATCAATCTGGGTGGAATTTCCTTTTGATTGTAGATAATAATTGTAACTATAAAAGTCTTGTCCTCAATTCATTTCTCATCATTGTTGGAATTTTGCAACAATCATTATCGAAATTGTAAAATACGAAATGTTTAAATTATTGTTATTATTTCTATTAACTTGGCGATTGGTTGAGAATTTTACAACCGAAGATTTGAGTGCCGATTTACGTTTTATCAAAATTTGTAATCGAACATCACCAATTAGTCTAAGTAAGTTTTAATTATTGTTAATTAATTTCTTAATTGTTGTAATAATAATAATATTGATAAAGGAACAATGAATGAAGTTTTAATTAATAAACAATTAACAAACGACCATCACCACAACAACAACAACAACAACAATAATCATCATCATCGTAATAATGAAGTTAATTCGTTTAAATGTTTCTTGCATTGTTTATTCACAAAATATGGTTGGATGGATGAAGATGGTGGTTTTCTATTGCACGATATCAAACAAACATTGGAGGCAAGCGATATCGAAATAAAAAGTCTAGAATTTATTTTATATAAATGTACAGCAATTGATACCGATAATCGTTGTGAACGTTCCTATCAATTTACAAAATGTTTCTGGGATATTATCAGTCAACAACAACCAAACGACGACCAATTATTCTATAATATCGATGATGAACCAAATAATAACAATAATGGATTCATATTTAAATAATCGTTCAATTGTAATTATTAACAATAAATAGTATTATTTGCTGTATTTTAAGGTTATTTATTCAAAATTACCGCTTTTTATCAATGTATATTATGACATCTATCGGCTGTTATTTCAGTTACAAATTTACGATACTCTGTTTTTTGTGTTGCATATCTTTCAGTAAAAAATATCGGTAATTACAAAATTTAATTGTTTCGAATAGTAGTTTTTTCAGAATTAACAGACAATTATAATGAATAATAGAATTTATTTACAATTTACAGCTGCGATTCATACAAATATTTTGAAAAGTGTCCGGTAATTTATTGAAATAATTAACATGGATACCATCAATACTACCATAATCGATAAATTTGGGTATTTTTAGTTTTTCTAAAAGAATTCGATAGCTTAGAGAACGTTTTCTAAAAACTAAATAGAACGCTTTGATCGATAAATGTTTCAATAATGTTACAGTTAAATTATTTTTATAATAATCACCTTTATATTTCGTGATTATATTGAAAGCTTTCATCGAATATTTTCCAATTATAAACAATAAATAATTATAAACAAAATCGTAATTGAAATGTTGATAATTACGTATAATTTGTACGATTATATCGAATTTGAAGCCGATAAATAACATTGAATTGAAGAAATTCTCCAGGACGACTTTTTCCGTATTGAAAGTCGTATTCAATTCGATTTTCGTGAAATTATTATTATTATACGAGAATTTCATTAAATGTTTCAGAAATTGTCGATAATCATCGATCGGTTTTTTGATATTAAACAATTTAAATCGACATCGAATCGATTGTTTCCGATCAAATTGGAAATATTTATAAACAAATTTCCGATTTAAATCGAACAATTTACCGTAATAAACAATCAAATTAGTATCGATGATTGTTTTATCATCATTCAATTTATACAAATTCGATAACAATTGATGGAAATCATTGATTGATGATGGTTGAGTTGTACAAAAGAAATAATCATCGACTGTACGATGTACGAAATTGTCGGTATTATCGATGAATTGTTTTAAATGTAGATTATCGATGTGAGTCATGTACAATTCGCATAATGGTCCTGATAATGGATCACCTTGTAAAAGACCATGTCTCCATTGGTACAACACCAATTTTTTACCATAGAAAATATATTGATTTTTTATATAATTTATTAGAAACAATCTCTCATTATCTGTTAGTATTTTCAAATTATCGTCGATATTCGTGATAATATCCACCAATAAATCGATATCAATATTACCATAAGCATCTTTTATATCCAATTTTATACCGTAAATCCTACAATTACTTGTATTATTAACGAATTTCAACCAATTTTCATACAACGACGATGTCGATTCTGTACTAAAATAGCTATCAATTAATTTATAAATTTTCTGTATTAAATTCTTATAGAAACGTTTGTCAGCCAATGTACGTTTTCTAAATCGTACAATTGGTCGATAATTACCATCACTTTTCGGTTGTATCAACAATAAACCACGTGATTTCCTCCAATAATTATTATTATTATTGCAATCATTATTAATTTGTAAATGTTTCAATAATTTCAATTGTTTGAATGATCGATCTTGGAATTGTTGCCATTCGTTGCGTTTAATAAATCGTATTTCATTTGTTTTAATAATTTTCAATGGCTTATAATAATATTTGATAAACGGTTTAATTAAGAAATCCAATAGATAGATTATTGTTTTTAAAAAATAATTACAATCGTCATTGTCCAACCATTCAATTTGTTGTAGATTGTAATAACCAATCAATTGTTGTTGTAATAAATATTCATTGGCTGATTGTGTTAGAATTTTCTTTATAATTCGATAGAATTCTAAACGATTCTTACGCGAACCGAAATATATTGATGGTATTATAAAATCTAATTGTTTTATTATATCGATATTATCATTTTGTTTGTATTTCTCTTTAATTATATCGATTTTCATTTTGATTTCGTCAAATATATACCGGATTTTACGATTTTTAACGATTATTTGTTTAAATAATTTCGAATTTTTATATTGTTTTTTCGTATTAAAACCAAGATAGTAGAATTTATCCATTATTCTATAAAAAAATAATTTAAATAAATTATTTATAATTATTAATTTGCGACCACTCACCATCGATTTTTTCAATCTTACAACAGTTCTTTCTTAATCAAGTCTGATCAAGTCTAAACTTGTTTCATATTTACCAACAACAGGAATCGAGGGGATTATAACACGTCGCGCACTTTTCCAACACAAGAGAGCGCTATAATTGACCAAAACTTAACAATTATACTAGAAATATTTGTAAAAATTGTAATTAAACAACTTATTAATCCTGAAATATGCAATTAAATCAGTTTTTATGTATAAAATCCAATTTTTTCAATTTAATAATAGTTGTAGTAAACACCAATAGATGGCTACTATTTAAGATAACCTCAATTATTCATACAACTAATTTATAGTATTTCCAAGTAATTTATCGAATTTATATTTAAATTAAAAGCGAATTTAATGTAAATTTCGTCATATTTATCGCCATTAAGTTTTTTATTCAAATAATTTACCATAATCATCATCATCATCATCAAATAATTGTTGATTTCGAATTAAATTATGCATCTAAAAGACAATCAATTATATAATATTTCTAATAATAATCATTTGAACCTATTGAATGCCTTTTTAATAGAATTCTTCAATTATTTATATAATTGTTGGTTTGCTGAATGTTTTTGAGGTTATATATTCCCATTACCAAACCAATCTAGAAATTTCCATATAAAATTAATTAAAAAATAAATTATTTGGTATTCTCAATTACCTAATCATAATTTGCCAATTATTTTATTAATAAATAGTTAATAATTTAGAAATTAGGAACAAAATTATATTCAAAAGTTGGTAACATTGATTTTAGTAAAATCAGTGTTGGCAACAAATTTTTATTTTTCATTTCCGACAAAAAAAAAGAATAAAGCAATAAAACCATTTTAAAGTTATAGAAAATTTATTAACCAACTAATTTTAAGTAATAATTATACGTATGAATTCCAAAATTTTATAATTATTCTCTATAAAATTTTTTTGTAAGAACGACCTCTATTGACAGAATAGTAAAATTGAATTTGACAATTGTTGATATTTTTGACAGAGATTTTATTTGTTATTATTATTATTATTACAACAAATTAATGTTATTATTATGAATAAAATGGATGATTTCAAACAAAAACTACGAAATTTAATCAATAAACAGGTGAATTAATCAAATTTTTCCAATAAATAATTGTCTAATTGAAAAAAAAAACAAATTCTAGAGTAACAATAGTAATGGTAATATGAAAATACCATTAATGGGTTTTTCCGATTTAAACTACCATTTATCAGCATCATCATCATCATCATCATCGAAAGATGATTATCAATTGTTATCAATTAATAGTAAAACTGTAACTGATGTAGATCGTCCATCCGATCAAGATATTTTAGAAAGTATTGAAGCTGCTTATTTCTCAATTGATACAAAATTCGATATACGTCTATACGAATTAAATAAATTAATAGATGACAATAAACAATTGGATTGTATAAAAATACAGGAGGTTTATAAAAATTTGAAACAACAACATCAAGTTGTATCGAAACAAGTGCTACAATTAATTCTACAAAAACAACAACAATGCTACAATGAATACGATAAAATCCAAATGATATTGATAGAAATTGGTAGAACGATCGATATATGTAGAGAGAATCGCCGGAATTTATCGATAATCCATTTACAATATCAACAATTATTGTTGATTTTGAATAATTATCGTAAAAAGAAATTATCGGTTATATTATTGAATAATTTGAAAATTATTCGAAATTTATATAATTTCGATAAACAAATTGAGAAATATTTGAAAAATCAAGACTATTCGAATATTATAATCGAATTGAAACAATTGGAAAAGATTGCATTGAATTATAAACAATTTAATTGTATCGAAATATTATTAAATAAATTCCAGGAGATTCTAGATAATACCGATGGACAATTGGAGAATGTTTTAATAAAAATCTGTTATCAATTCGATGTTGGGGAATATCAAAAATTGATAAAAGCTTACAATTTATTGGATAGAAACGATATTATGGATAATTTACATGTAAATTATATTACAGCCATTTACAATAGTTCGATAAATATTGTTAATAAATACACGAAAATCGATCATTCCAACATTATCGACAACAACAATAAGAATCAATATAAAATTTTATGTCAACATATCGATGACAATTTGTTTATACCGTGTTTAATGGATTTATGTAAAGTTTTATTTAAAATAATCAAAAGTTATTATCAATTGATGGGATGGCATCAAAACGATATTGGAAATTATGAGAAATTACAATTGAATTTGATAAAAATCTGGGATGATGTCCAACATAAAGTATCCAATCTATTGATAACAATGAATTTGAAACAATTGAAATTCGAACAATTTCTACAAATATTATTGATTATAAATCGTTTGATAATAATTGGTGATGAATTTTGTACGAATCAATCGTTGATCTTGCAAGATTCAATCAAACAACAAAGCATCAATTATTTCTATAATTATCATAAATTGTGTTTGGATGAATTGCATTGTTTTATTGAAAATGAAATGTGGGAATGTTTACCAATACGGAATAATTTCAATTTATTACAATTACACGAATTCCGTTATTTACGTAAGAATTTGAAAAATTTCAATCAACACCAACAACAAACAAATTCCGATTATTGTTCATCATCGACACATTCACAAGACAGTTATTGTAATTATTTTATAAAATATTCCAACAATGATGGTACACCATTCGATGATTTAGATGGTATAACAACCAATTTACATGACCAAAATGAAGATATTCTATTAGTTAATCAACAAGACGATTGTTATTATTCCAGTGATGATGATGATGATGATGATATTGATGATATCGAAGATGATGATGTTGATAATAATAAAAATTTAAGTAATAGTCACCATAAGAAACAACAATTGTTATTAACAAATACATCATTGAGTATTTTACGACAAATTGGTAAATATCTACAAATGTCCAAACTATTACAACCCATTTCTTATCAAATTATCACATGTATGAACCAATTATTCGATTATTATCTATATTCAATCCATTATTTCTTTACATCGGATTTAGTAAGTTGCCAATTGAGTTTATTATTATTATTATCGATTTAATTTTGTAGACAATTTCAAGTTCATCTCTCTATTCATCGGAATTATCGATGACTTTAAAGAAAATCCAAGAAACTCTAATAACTGTTGATAATAATGATGATGATGATGATGATGACTTAAGTAGGATACAACAACCGCAATTATCGATTATTGTCGATTTGAAACAATCTAATAATTTGTATGGTTTATGTGAACGTCTAATAGCTGTTGAAAGTTTAATATTTCTATCGAAACAATATCAATGTTTACGTGATTATTTGGAATCGATAATACCATCAACGAATAAAATTATGCTACAACAATTCTTCAATCAGGTATGTCTGTCATTTATTTAATTAGTTTGATTGCAATTAAAATATAGCCACTTGTTGTCATATTCATTTCTGGATGTGTACGATTTTTTAAAATTTGATAATTCCTCATGAAATTCTTTAGAATTTTTATCGATATAAATTGATTTGTTTCTTTCAAATATAAATATAAATCGATTAATGGTTCTTTAATTGTTGTATAAACAATTAAATTTCGATTGTTTTGTAAAAACGGTGTTAATTCTTTGACTAGATTCAATGGATGTTCTTTTGTTATTATAATCAATGAATCGACTTTATCTTTTAATAATTTACAAGCTTTTATATTTAATAATTGCCAATTTTCGAATTTCATACGTTTCTCTTCCGGTTCGTCGTTTCTATCATCATTATTTAAATAACTTTGTTGATTTTGATAATAACAACGTAATACTGAATATAAATTACAATTGATACATCGTTGCAATTGTTCTTGTTGGAATTGCATAGCTAATATCGCTAATTTCTGACAATCATTACCCGGATGTAAATGAATCAAATTACCATTCGTATTACAACCAATTAAATTCAATATAGAAGCTGATAATAAACCATTACTACCACTATCATATAATAAATGATTACCATTCGATTGGATATTAGCATATGTTAATATTTGTGATAAATCATCTAAACGTAGATTGATTGTTGTCGATTTATTGTTATTTAATTCTTGTCGATAGAAAATTGTTGTTAATAATCGTATAGTTGGACGTTTAATTTCGATATATTCGAAATATTTCTTTTCTTTTTTCTTTATATATTTCTCTTGACTATATTCGGTTTTTTGATTGAATGTTTTCGAATTTATTATCAATTTCCCAACGATATCAGTCGAATTCAATTGTTCCTCTTTCAATTTTTTTATATCGATTTGTGTTAGATTTTGCGATTGGCCATCATCTACAATATTACGATTATCTTGTCCATATTCTTGTTGATTTTTTATTGATTTACCATTATTTGCTACAACTTTTATTAATTCATAACAATTACTACTACCACCACGTGGATCGTTTTTTATTTGAAATGTATCGTAATAATTCTGACCAATCACATTATTCATATTAATTTTGAAATTGCCTAAAATTAAATTACCATTTTCTTTTAATTTATGTAATTTTACATAATTTTGTCGTTTTATTATCAAATAATCACCAATCTTTATTTTATTATTTTCATTACTCTTATCATCCGCCATTTTAACTGTCAAATATCAAAACTAAATAGTTACATTAGTCACATCTTTTAAATTAATAAGAGATGACATTCAATTATTTGTACGTGTTTGAGAGAGATAAATGAATTTCGAATTGTGTCTATAGTAGTAAATAAAGATAACACTATATAATTGTTTAGTTTGTTAAATAAAGATGGATATTGTTTTGTTTTGTTTTTTTTAGAATATCGCCAGTGCCGTAGATTTACGTAAACCGATTTATATGTCAGTGGTGGCACAGATATTCGATTTAAGACATATTTTAATCGAAATAACGAAAATTAATTGGGAAATACGTGATGTTATGTCGCAACATAATAATTATATAGATTATATATTACGTGATATACAATTATTTACGTTAAAATTGAATGAATTGATTGTAAATAGATTTAATTTGAATTTAGATATTTATGAAACAATATGGGAATGTATTGCACATATTATTACACACACTTTAGTACAAGGGTAATTTATAATCAACTATATATGTTAATTATAATTAATTTGGTATTGATAGTTTTAGTGAAGCTAAGAAATGTTCAAATGGTGGTCGGGCTTTAATGCAACTAGATTTTACACAATTTCTAATCAAATTTGAGAAAATCACCAATTTACGACCAGTACCACATAGGGAATATGTCGAGAATTATATAAAAGCCTATTATTTACCAGAAAATGAATTAGAAAAATGGATACATGAACATAATGTAAGTTTAAAATTTGATATTTAGTAACATATGGCCGAATTAATTACTATAATTTTAGGAATATTCATCTAAACATTTATACGGTCTAGTATGCTGTGCCTGTCAAAATAATAAAAAAACAAAACAACGTCTATTGCAAGTGATTGAAGACAATGAAAAACAAATCGATAATAATAATAGCAGGTAGAATAGAAGAGTGTGCTAAATTTTTGAACCAATCAAAACTAACTGTAACGTAAGTCGTAACTTGGATAAGAATGAATCGTGGATTTTAATTGGCTCAATTTTATAATTTGAGGGAAATTCAAATAATTCCAATTGTTTTTTTTCCTTCTTCAAATTTAACAACATGGAAATTTATTTTCTATTTTCAATCTATAACCATAAATTAATATAACCGAATCTTGTAATTTATTTAAAATATCTTTATAAGCCAAATGCCAATGACAATTTAATTTTAATAAATTACGATACATAAAATTGAAAATTATAAATAAATATTCAATATTATGTTGTTGTTGAATTAATTGTTGGAAATATTGATTCAACATAATTAAATCGTATTGTTTCGGTATTGATTCGGATTTGAACCAATCATAGAAAATTGTACGTAATTCTGACCAATTTAAATTTACAAACGGTGAAATTTCGTCACTTTTTTCATTTGTTTTATTATTATTATTATCATCAATATTTAATTGATATTCATCGATAATTTCTTTACGTATTAAGTCCGGTAATTCGTTTAAGACTTGATAGTCGATTTTTTTGATTAAATCTTGATTTGTTGTCGTCGAATTTGGTCGTTTCGATTTGAAAAATTGATCAATCGTCGTTTTTTCTCGATGCGGAATTTTATCGAAGCATTTTTTTAAATTATCATAATTTCCATTAATACGATTAGTTTCCAATTTCGTTAAATGTATTCCAATACCTCTTAAATCCGTTATAATTGGATTCAATTTCTCATATAATACTTTGATATGTTTAAAAATTACTTTCGGATCATTGATACTTTGATTTAATCTAATTGTTTTATTTAATACATCACAGATACCATGTCCAAGGAATTTTGCTGTTTGTTTCGGTGCATCTTTGGCACGTACCAATAATTTCAATTGTATACATTTCGTTTTCATATTTAAATCATTCAAACGTTGACTGACTTCATTGGTTAGATTTTCTAAAAATTGTAAACATTCCAATTGTTGTTCGAAACGTATACCGTAATTAATTTCGGCACTAATCGATTTACGTTCATAATTATAATTTAATGGTATTAAATCTTGTCCTTGCGCTTGTTGATAGATTTGTTCACCAAATTTACGTCCCAATTCATTCTGTAATTGTTCTAAACTTATTGAATTATTATTAATTTTTTCTAATAGATCACCGCATCTTGTTATATTGAATTTTTTCAATTTTGTTATTGTAGCATAACCGACACCAGGTAAATCAGATATTTTTATTATCGACATAAATTCATTTAATATAGCCGGTTTTAAATAGAACCAATTGGATGGTTTAGCTTGTCTAGTTGCTAAACGTGCTTGTAAACGATTATGTCCGAAACCGGTGGAACATGTACATTTGGTTTTCATATAAATCTCTTCTCGTATATAATTCGACCATTGTTCTATTGTTAATTTAGATTTTTGTAAAATGCCACTACAATCAACATACATTTCATCACAACTAACAGCTTCAATATCTAAAGTATAGTCGGTTAGTGTTTCATAGAATATACGCGATATATGACGATAATCATCGAAATTATATGGTATTGTTATTAAATTTGGGCATAATTTGATAGCAGCACCTAAAAACATACCATTTTTAATACCATATTGTCGTGCTATATAATTACAACTGGCTATTTCCGATAATGATGATGTCGTATCAATTATTTCATTATCAATCAACGATCGATCGAAATTATTATTATTATTAAGATTGTGTCGATTATATTGTGGATTACGTGCATGTGTTACAGCTATGGGTAGATTACGTAATTCCGGACGATTTCTAATACCAACTGAAACGAAAAAACAATCCATATCGATATGCATTATAATTGGATTTTTATAATTTTCGTCATATTGTACTCTAGATTGATTATCGGTTATTAGTTTTTCTAAACCGGGGAATTTCATTGAAGATTCTTGTCGTTTTTTCGTTATAAATTCTTTATATTCCGTACTTAATGTTGCTATTAAATGTAAACGGGAATTTTGATAGAATTCTTCGACGAAATTCGGATCTGCAGCTGTTTTGATTATTTTCGTTGGGAAATGCAAACGTGGTTGTGTTACTGATTGATTCGTATATAATAAATAACGGCGGTAATCTTGTAATTTACCTAAATCGATACTATCAGTTATCCAAGATGGTTTCACAATTGGAATTGTTCCAAGTTTATTAATCTAGAAAATTAATTTAGTAATTTTTTTATCGATTCAAATTGTTTAAATTTCTTGAATACTTTAACATTTGGTAGATTCGATGCAATTATATGTGTAGTTGATGGATTTTGATAGAGTTGATAGTTACCACCGTGTTGTTGCATTAGTTTTTTCAATTCGTCAGTATTAGGATTTGTTATACCATTAACAATAATAAAGATGCCTTTAAATATTTCGGAAATTTGTTTAATTTGTTCAGCATTCGTTGATTCATGGTATTGTTCGATTAATTTCGTTTTCTTAGCTTCCATATAAACACCCTAAAATTATTATTATAATTAGATACAATTACAAGTAGTATTTTTAATAAATACCCAATCATTAAATGGATTATCGTTATCGTTTTTATTACGTCGCTTTTTCTTTTTATTCATAATTATTAATTAATTAAAATAAAACGTAGTTTAGAAAAAAAAATGTGGTTATGTTATTATTAAACCAGAATAGCCAATTGAATAGAAAAAAATTACTATATAGATAATCTAATTATTGTAATGATTATATATATGTACATATTGTGGAAAATTTGTAATTTCCGGTTATTATAATTTACAATCAATCGATTAATTAATTATAGAAATTTTAATGAATTTCAATAATTTTCTAGTGTTTAAATTTTTACAATTTTTATTGTGGCAACATTGATGACATTTCTAATTTGAAAATTATAATAGTGGTCAACTATTATAACGTTTTTTTTTTAAATTTATTTATTTTATTAACGAATTTTTATTATTAATTTATTTAATTAATTAATTTAAAAATAAAACAAAAGATAAAGTGTGATAAAATGTCGTCAAATGATTATTCACGTAATATACAAAATTGTCGACGACGTTTACAAAACACATTTGAAAATTTCTCAACAACAACAAATAATAATAATAATAATAACAGCGATAATCACAATAAAAGTATCTTATCTGTATTATCAATACAAGATAATACACGACGTATATTCCGTAATAGTGGTGAACGTATTACGAAAACATTCAATACAGTTCGTACAACATTCGGTACGATTACGCAGGTATTATTATTATTAATAAGTTTTTAATTATAAATAATTTGTTGGATTTTTTTTAATTTCGTAGAAATTCCGTAGTTCAACTAAACGTCGACAAATACTAGAAGAAGGTCCAATGACACCAAATAATACTCCGCATACATTTGCTAAACAAATATTAGGACGTACACCAACAAAACTATATAGTCCATTTGGTATTGATGATACAACAACACCCCAACACAAACAACAATTAAACAATAACAATAAAAAAACAAATGGTAATTTGATAAACAATGAAAACAAATGAATAATGACTGAATTTTTTCTCTTTTGTTTAATTTATTCTCTACAAATTTTGTAATAAAAAAAAAAAAAAACGGTAGTGACATCTAGTACTTGATTGATTAATTAATTAATTTATTTATTTAGTTGCGCTACATTTAATTGTATTTTGAAACGCAAATTGTTTATCGTTATATTGTAGACTTCCCACCTTTCAATTTCCCATTTATTTATTTTATTACAGTGTCGAGTTTAATTGGAATTGAGTCATAATTTCGAGATAACAACGGCTTTATCACACAAATTGGTCCAATTTCAATATCAGTTGTCAAATAAAAATCAAGTACGTGTACATTTTATTTTACAATACAAGTAAAATACAACTTAATAGAAAGGTAATAATTGAATTTCATTTAACTGTGATCGATATAATTCGTATATCATCATACGGTTTATCAGTTTTCGTATTTGTTTTGACATTACTAATATTTTGTACGACTTCCATGCCTTTAATGACCCGTCCAAATACGGTATGTTTATTATCTAGCCAT
>JAZBGX010000111.1:0-12024 GCA_037414775.1 Zonitis immaculata
AGGTTGAATTTGCCCGTTTTTCGTACAGTATTGTATTGGACAGAGCAAAGTTTATCGACTGTGTAACAAAGAGGAACATACGACAACAAAAACAGAAGATAATTCGTCCAAAATCACTTTAGTATACCTAGGATTCTGGCTAGCAAACTTGCGCAATAGATGCACCGGACAAATTAAATTAGTTTTTATTTTATTATTTAGATGCCCTTTTTTATTTTCGATGCCAATAGTCTCTTTTCTCATTTAACTGGTCGTGTTTAATTGGCGAGCTTTTTAGCATGTTCTTTTCAAATGCGGCTAATTAGAAAACAAATTTCTCTAGATTAGGTATTTGAACATACCAAAATCTATATTTATTATAATAAACCAAAAAACAAAAAAAACCATGAATGTATACGTCTATTTTTGATTCGGTTGTGAAACAAATATTGCTATATGCTAAAGCTTCAAAGCCGCAGCATAAAGAAACAATTCGTTTTTCCTTTTGCCGTCTGTCACGACGGCTTTAGATGTTGCAGTGAAAATTGGAGGGTAGCCGAAATAAGCTCAACTGTTCCACAATAAGGAAAAATAAAAATAAAATCGAATCACCCTCTTCTTTCTTTATAGAAACTGTCTTTAAACCGTTACATCAAATTGAATAAAACATACCCTATATCAAGCAACATTATTGTTATTATAGTTCGATCGCTTAATAATGGGAAACTGTAATTTTAGATTGAAATTATTGAAGTATAAATGTATATTCAGTTTTAAGTGATGTTTGTTGTTGTTGTTGTTGTAGAGGGCCCAGGATTATGATTATGTATAAATTCCAAGTACGTTCCTGTGTTTATATATTTTTGGGGGTGTAAGGGACAAGGCAGGGATGCAGTGAACGCGCCGTCGCATCTGCGACCTACGTTCGAAAGCCCCTTCGTGCTTTAACGGCACCCATTCGAAGAGAAGGGAGAATTTGTGACTCGAAACCTAGAAGTTATTCCGTTCCCGGGGCATCAAACGCGAACAACGTCGTCTCTCTTTATATATATATAATAGATAAAAATTATACAAATAATCGGTGTATCATTATTGTTGTTGTTGTTATTGATAGTTTAGTGTGGTACATTTTCGATGGTCAGTGGTAGTTGAATGTGAACCACAACGGACGGACATCGCGACGCTGGCCCATTTTATAAATAAGCGCATCGTCAAGTATCTTGTTAGACAAAAATATATAAACAAGAATATTCATTGATAATTCCAACAACAACAACAAAAAAAAACAACCAATTCCCCACTAGAAATGACTTAGGTGAGATTTATGGAAATAAAACACCAGGTGAGCTTTATCAATTTTAACAAAAACTGTCTCATTGAATATTGGAAAAAATTGAAATAAATTACAGAAATTCCATCATCAATTAGCGGAAATAGCACGTGTCATTTGTGTAAATGCTCTCGTTTAGCTTATAAATTGATCCTTTGAAATATTAGTAGGAGAAATAACTATTTGAAGATCCATTCAACTTTTGTTTTACATTCAGATAAATTCCAAAGTTTTTTGTTATTGTTGTTGTTGTTGTCGTTGTATGCAAACAATACTGTGTCCAGAATTCGTAATAAGGACGAATAAAATTAAATTAAAACTGATTTCAATATTAAACAGGCAAAAATCAACAATCAACCAGAGACCACCCTTGAAATTTGAGTATTATACAGAATTTTTTTCCTATATTATTTTAAATTAACTTAACAAATACAATGCAAATTCTGATTCAATATATACCGTAAAATTGGATTTAGTTTAAGTTTTTTTCTCATGAAAAAAATGTTTTTCGTAGCACAAAAATTAATTGTTGCTTTTTTTAATATTTAAATTGAAATGTGCATGAAGAAATTTGGAAATAATCGTATGACAGATACGAGAATTTTAAAATTTATGCTTCTTAATGATGCTGCTTATTAAAGAAACATGTAACTATATATATAATTAAATTTGAAGCAAAAAAACAAAACAACAAATAACATGGTTAGTATCTTGTCGAGTTAGAAATAGTGTGTAACATATGGCGTGTGCTATAATTTAAAACTGTTGATAAAATTAAAACAGTCATCATCTGTAAAAAATAACATCTAGTCTTATAATGTGAAAACATCAAATTTACCAAATTTATTATCAAATAAATTTATTTGTTAATTATAATCTTGTCTTACAATTCAATAGAATATGGAGCGAATTGCGTGCTTACCGTTTGTCCGAAGCTATGTAAATTGCGTCCCGATTACGGTCAGGTCAGGTCTTGTCATGTCCGATTGTACTAATTCTATTTAATTGAGACAATTGAATGGGTCGCAATTCGCGTACTTCTATAACTATGAACGAAGAAAATTGGACCCGATATCTTACAATTATATTTGTGGAATTATCTCTTTCTTGTATATCACAAGTGGGGTTTGTCTAATCATTGGACATCCTTATACTCTGTTATCCTGTTAGCTTCCGGAAATAATTGATACTCAGATTACATCGTCCTTCAACTATTATTATTTTCGTATCAAAGAAAAACCATCCAAAATTTGAAATATTCTTTGATTGATCGATAAATTATTTCGATTTATTTAGACTTCAGTTTCGTTTACGCTCTGCTGTTCTTTTTTTTTAAACCAGATTTGTGTTGTGGTCGAATTTGATGGCTTGGAGTAGAAAAGAAATTTAGTATAGATGAACAAATGAGAAAATGAAGACACATAGGGTTGTGAAACGAAAGAGATGCTGCGCCTAATCTAATCTTGAATTTTCAATCCAAATGATGAGATGTACATTTTTATAATTAAGACGAACTCAACTCTATATTATTGAAAATGTAAATAGAAAACTTGTTAAATTTATTAAGCTCCATTTTCTCGATTTGGGTCTCTTTAAAATGAACTTGCCGTTTAAAATAGAAATAAATTGTTGTTTTCGCGTCAGATTTATATTTTATTCTTGTTTTTGTTGTTTAGTGGAAAAATTGCAAAATTCTAATGAATACTAAATTCCATTTCGTTCTCATTATCATTATTATTATTATTATTGTAGTTGTTGTACATAAAAACTATGACACATTATAAATTAGTCTTTTACGTTGGAATAAATTCCTAATTTCCAAGATAAACAATGTTGTTTACTTATGTCACAACTGTTGTGTTGTTTAGTCTTTTTTTTCGCGTGCAAATTACACAAAGTAATCCGGAAATTGTAATTTTTGTTCGCACCTATAAGTTCATTTGAATTTTTAACATTTATCCAATTGTTTTCCATTGTTTGTTCTGTTGAGATTAGTGTACCATTTATTTTATTATTGAACGAAATAAAATCGACGCCTCTTTTTTTTTTAGCTAATTGATTTTTATTGGCAACTATTGTCGATTTTTTAACTTTGAAATAGTGCTCGAATTCAGATATTCGTCACAAGACATTGAATATTGGCATTAAAAATATTTTTGAGTTGCTTAATGTCTTCAAATTGGAAATCTAACTGGAGGATTATTCAGAATTTCCGGTTTTTGAAATGTAGAACTAAACAATCGAAAGCTTCACCTTATCCATCCCATAAGTTTAATCTAAATAGTTGGAAAGATGACAGAGGCAAAAAACCATTTGCGTAGATTTTACAACCGTGAGTTTCTTCTTCTACCTGGACGTTTTCTGCCATAGACATTTTCCTATAGAATAAGTTGCTGGGGCGATATTTGTTATCAGATGGCCAAAATATTTCATCTTTCTCAATACTTTTTTGTTTGCTACACGATCCATCCAGGATGTATTCGTAGAATACGGCGATAGAACCACAACCACAAAGTCTAAGAGTTTTTTCATGAGCTGTTTTTTCACGGTAAAAGTTTCCACCTCATATTTTATCAATATAATTTTCAGTGGTAGCGAAATGCACCTGCCGTTAAATATGCACCTCATAATTTAATAAAACTCGATCTCGCTTATTTATTCAATTCTAGATCTAATCTCTGTCGTTATATCCCACTGTTTGTGAATGATCACTCCCAAATATGCGTATTTTTTCGAATGGATGTTCGGTTTTTATTAATTAACATTTTATTAGGTTTTCGAGAGATTTAATGTCAGCCCAAACTCGTCAAAATCATCTGTCACTCTTCGTAGGAAACTCTGCAAGTCTTCAGGACTACTAGCTATGATGGCAGTATCGTCGGCGTATCTGATATTATCGATGAGTTTCCTATTCATCATTATTTCTTCTCTGGCATCATCAAGATCGCTTCTACGTATTTATTGACAAGGGTAATTGATAGATTCAACCCTGGCGGACCCTTTTCTAATTATTGAATATTTTCTAATTAATTACCATTGGTTTTTTATCTCGCAGGTTGATTCCAATCGAGAGCTGCAGAAATATTCTTATTATGAGTATCGTTTATTTTTCGTCAATTTTGCTATCATAAAATTGAAAAATCCATATTGAATTAACTTTTTATTAAATAAATTTATTTGATAGAGTTTAAAATAAAGTTAAATTTATCAATGGACGTCTTATTATATGTCGACATATTGTCGGTGCATTCAATTCAATGAAATTATAGTTCCGCTAGTATAGAAATGTCCAATGGCCAAGTATTCTTAAACGATTGTTATCTTCAATGATGATAACAACGAATAATTGATATGGATGGCCTTAAATATACGTCATATCGGATTATTATGATAAATTGTCTAGTTTGCGATTTAGATTATACAATAAAAATATATGATAGGGCGAATTGCTATTTGTTTTCGGGACAAAACAAAAAAAATTAAATCTGTAAATTTCTAACGGTGTATAAGTATATAATCTTTTAATTCAGTTATAGATATAAAAATATCTTTGTGGAGTTGTTTGAAATGTTTGAGTAGAATTTTTCGTCAGCTGTTCGAATTTCATTATTTCACCATTCGTCAACATTTCTGTCGTATTATAATATCTTTCTTTCATTCGCATAGACACACACACACACACACAAAATCCAACTTTCGAATTTTCTCTTTCATCAATAATTTATCGTTCATAATACCGAAATCAGTATATAGTGAGTGTTCGTCGTTCTCTATACTATTCGTCTGCATTATTTATGTGATAATATCTTTAAGTATCTTACGAATCAATCGGATACTTTCCGGTTTTATTTTTCTTTTCTCTCTTAATAACTTTTTTACATTTTTCTTCTATAATGTTCAATAGAAATTTAGGAAATATCTGAGAAATAGTGGAGTTAAACTGGGAATTACTGACGGTACCATGATAGATTGCTCAAACTTTTTAACTGGAATTTTCGATTTACGGATTTATACTAAATGAAACGGAAATAGGGTGTATGTATGTGTGTGTGTGTGTGTGTGTGTTGAACGATGGCAAAGAGAATAGCGCAAATAATCGAAAAACTATAAAGTTTTAGCGTCAACTAAATCCTATCGAATTAAAAACGGTTTATTGGTATAATAGGTACAATTTTGTTGTAATAATTCCAGATTTCCACGAGACACATACATGATTATTGGTTTAAATACGAAATTAAGATTTAAACTTGGCTCAAACAACTGAGGATTTTAGAGTTTATCTATCAAAAACATGAATCTCTGTTGTAATTGTAATTGTAATATTTTGATAATATAGTGAGAAATTTATAAGTTTAACTTGATTGTGCAGGACTATTATGAAATTTTCTCGTACAAAAATAATAGAGATTGTAAAGTTGCAACTTTATTAACGATTTGGATTGAATTGTTTTAACTAGAAACCTGTCGATTGTCATCTAGGGGATTAAATAGAACATCATTGAAATTATACTATAGCAGTTGATAATGTCTCTGAAGTGGATTAATTTCAAATACTATATAGTTGGAACATTGAGAATTGTTTTGTCGATATATATAGCTATATTTGGAAAAGTTTCTAATTATAATACCAATTAAATTCTTTGATCTTTAATCAATCGATTCTAATTTTAATTTAAAATCGATATAACTCAAATCTTATATGGACTTTTCAATTTTCCATCAATTTTAAAAATCGGAATAATTGGAGCGTTTTGAACAAATGCTCCTTATTGGCTCCTTTAGGCTCTCTCATTTTATTGTCAACTTCCAGATGATTTATTTTTTAATAAACTGACTAAATAGAGCTTGAATAAAACAGAGAATATCAGAATTTTTAGAATTTATTCTTATATTTTCTGAACTTTATTTTGTCATTTTTTTTAATAATTTATCAGTCTTGAACAGTCCAACAAACCAAAAATTTATTATTTAATGGAAACCCATAAATTAGGAACTCGTTTCAATATTTTAGCACAATTTCTCCAAATAATTGCAGAACTTTCTGCATTCTTCTCAGAACTGATTGGAAGCTTCCAATTAAATTAATTTATTGCGTCTAGTCGAACTTCGGATCAATTTAATAAAATTAATTATTAATGAAATTCATCAAGTCCCTATACTATAATTATAACAATCAATAAATAAGGTCACTTTATGCTAATTCACTCGAAACGGTTATACAGTTGTTACTATTATTGATTTTTGTTTGTTGGATTAAAAAAAAATATATATATATGATGACAAGTCGCTTGTAATTAAAATCGAAAATAACGAATGATTTATTAAAATTTCATAAATGATTGACGAATCTATCAGAAATTCGCTCCCAAAATTTCCATACACAAACTAACAAGCCATATATCAATAATTTACATTTTTCCATTTTGCTCGCTTGCAATATTTTTTCATAAATAAGATTGGTAACAACCACCAACCACCACTAACTATATAGAACTAAATTTTCTTGCAGTTTTTTTCCCCTTAGTCTCTTCAACAGTAAAAAGTCAGTTCTTCTTATAACTTTGCGTTGGTTGTGTCGGAAAGTGGGTAATAATTTCCTAAAGGAAATATTATTATGAAATGATGTTAATATAAAATTTATAAGGGTTTATTTCATGAAGCTAAAATAGTCGACGCCTCAACAAAGACTCTGATCTTATCAATGTTTTATACATATATATATCAACACTGGACGGATATCCTGGCTCATATAGCTATATAGTAAATCCGCATCCTAAACAGTCCAAGATAAGTCAGTTAGAATTCCCTATTTTGACTTTCATATCAAAGAAAAAGAACAACAACCAAGAAACACGACGATTGTTCCAAAGATAATACTAGGACACGTTAAGCTTATCTAAAATTTTGATGTTATTTCTCTGTTGTTGGTTGGTTTGGTTTTTTTTTTTAAATTTTGTATTTTATTTTTTATTACATTCTACTTCTAGTTGGTGCCAACTTTCCGTAAACATATCTTTCAACACTGACAGATGACTAACGACACTTTGTTTCTTGTATGTGTTTGTGGTCTCATACATAGTTACATGTGTGATTTTTTTGGCAATGAACGGAAAGAATCTTTTGTTAGTCTGGAATTTTTCTAAATTCAACTTTTTCATTCTCGTGAAGATTTATATTTTACATAATTCATTATGTTGCTGCATCAATTTAATTCTAGATAAAATCGTTATAAAATAAATAATATTCGTTCTTTGTTTAGGTGTTGCCGAAGAAAATTTGTGGTTATTAAATTTTTTGACTGAAGATTTCTGTATTAAAGTTATTGGCAATTTTGCAATGGTATCACTGTAAATAAAGTTGAGAGAAAATCTCATTGTAAGGAAATTACCTATTATAGAAACCACAAAAATTATATAGAATATAACATTTGTATTGGTTATTTCGTTTCAAAACGTTCACGTTGCTGACGAAAAATTATTGTCAACTCTCAATTGTTCCCAACTATCATCGAGACGCTTAACAATAAGTTAATCAACTTTAAGTGACTTTGTTTACCAATAATCAAATTCAAGTTTATATCTGTGTGACATTACCTTCACTTTTTGTTGCATTCAAAATTTTTCGACGAAGTTGTTGTTTTAAATGTGGCAAAATTTTAGCGGGATGAGTACGAAGCGCCTTTTTCATGTCAAACCATAATGTTTCGATTGGGGACAAGTCTGGCCTATTTCGAACCAATTTCAAAACGGATAGACTGTGGTTCTCCATCCATTTGATTTTTTGACATCCTGTCCTGTCCTGTTGAAAGACAAAACCTTGCCTTTATCCATTACCGATAACAATCTCCAGATATTTGTCTGTATCGATAATTCCCTAGAGAAAGTAAAGTTGTTTTCCACCCCTTGATGACATATGCTTCACCAAACCATGAGCCCTGCAGGAATTTTACTTTTCTTTTAAGATAAACAGAATGAAATGCTTCAATTGTCCTGCAAATAACTCTACTTGTACTTTCGCCAGCTCACATCTTGAATCTGGACTCTTCGCATTATTGAATTGCCTACCACTATTGAAGACTTTAATCTTCAAGTTATTCTTTTACTGTTTAAGCCTTAGCAAAATTGCAAATTTGATGGTTATCATCTATTTTTGATTTCTTTCAACTTTTGAGATTCTCTGTGACATTGGAATTTAGAAATTTTTCTTGGTGGCAGATTTTTGGAAATTAGTCTAAAATGCAGCAATTTTCGCAGTTACTGATAAAAAAATCATACTTTTGATTGTGAATTTGTCTTTAAATTTAAATCGAAAAATTTCTTTGCTCCACCATCTGTTGTTCATGTAAAGTAATGAGAAAATATTGCAAGTACCTATACAATCATTTGATAATTCCATATCATAATAACTCGTTATTACTAACGTGCTCAATATTAATGAAGCAATCGTCTCGTGACCCCCTCAAGCTTTCCATGCCCTTAGGGGCAATAAAGTGGGTGTTGTCGCGTGCTGTTATAAACATTAATTTTTTTTCGGCTATAACAGCCACAATTGCTTGATTAGACGACCATATATGAATGTATATTTATATAGTAAATCTAAATATGCACACTGAAACAAAAAAAAAACCATAATGTTTATATAAAAATGATTTAATAGTAATTGGCTTGGTTGGATGAGGATTAATTATGGGCGTGAATAATGTACGATAAATTTATGTTTTTGATGCCTTACCATATTTTCATATATAGAATTGCATTATTACGTGACGAAATCATTCCCCTCACGGATTTCGCTGATATATAAAAGAACCCCCGTGGGCGACAACGTCCGGTTATTATTATAGTTGCTTTCTCGAAACAAAATAAAATGAAATGAAATAGAATGAAAATAAAACTTTTCTCTAATTGTTGTTTGAACGATAAAATAAAAATTTATAGGGTGATTTGAAATTAGTGTGTTGTACTCGAATAGAATGCAATTGCAATAATAAATTCTCCACCTTGTTATTATATATATATATATAATGATATATATAGTTAAAGATTTACACAAACATTGTTAATTATAGTTTGTATAACTTAATAATTACCTAATCAAGAAGTTGTAAAAAAAAGAGCGTTCTTATTTGTTTATTTGTCATAAAGTTTTTAATGGTACGACATTAGGTTCTTTTTATTGTTGCGACAATAATAGAAGTTTCTTGGGAATTTTAGTGGAATCGTGAAGGAAACTTGGTGGGTTTTTTCCTTTTTTTTTGTTGTTGGAGAAATTCTAATTGAATGAAACTATCTAGATTGATCGATCGTCGGCCATCCATTCAAAATACTTCGACCCGATTGACATTCCTTAACTTCTTCAGGAACAGTGCCATGTTCCTTATTGTTGAACTTTTCTATCAATTGTTCATATTAAATCCATTAAAAAACTTTCGAAATCTTCTCTCAATTTTTTTTCTACTTCTCTCTAGCAGACATTTTTCCACAACATTGAAAAATTATGAAGTCATCCAATCCAAATAAAAAATTGAACCGAAAATCTAAATCTAAATCATTGGACAATATGGAAATAATATTACTAGAAAAATGGATGGACCTCTTCCGATGGCAAACATCCGAAATATAAGAGTTAAAGCGAAAGTGCCACTAACAAACAATATTTTTTTCTTGGATTTTTTGTCCTACTATACAGTGTGTTTCCGGTATTAAATTACATTTCAGAGTGATGTTTGAATTTAACGATTTAATACCGATATGGCCGTATATACGCTATATAACGTAATAGTATAACGTTAGAAAATTAGTTTTAACGTCTCAGCAATACTTCTAAAGCTAAATTTATTATATACTTAAAGTCACCGATCGGATATAACGACATATATTTGAGTTATAGCCAAATGGTGTCATTTAGGAAACTTTCTTTGTCATTGTCCAAAGTCTTGAGTCCAAAGACTTTTATTGATTTGATGTGGAAATATAATAGAATAGAAAAAAATATATACATATATGTGAATCATCACGATCAATATACGACTATACATATATATATATGATTAAATTTGGAATTTTGGAAATAATTTATTGTTGACGTGGCAATTTTACAATGTCAAAAAATGATAGACAATGCGACATTTCTATATTTAAATATAATTCATAAGAGTCTATACGTATAGCAATAAACTAAAAATACGGAAAAATCGTTTAAAAAAAAACATTTATATACATATATATAGATGCTATAGACATTTCACGGATTTTAGTTTTGGTAAATT
Organism: Zonitis immaculata; assembly: GCA_037414775.1. Lineage (NCBI taxonomy): Eukaryota > Metazoa > Arthropoda > Insecta > Coleoptera > Meloidae > Zonitis > Zonitis immaculata. The sequence goes on from JAZBGX010000111.1 coordinate 10,578, forward strand.
TATTTTCGTCGGAATAGAAGAGAAGAAAATACGTACGATATATAAAAGAGGGAAAAAGAGACCATAGATGGTTATTTGGGTGGTAAAAGGGGGCGGTAGCAGAAAAAATAACGGATAAGTTTGCGGTCTCGAAGGACCTTAGCTTATCTTCCAGCCAGCTCTACATCGTTTCGTTCTAACTTTATTAGGAATATGAGCGCATCAAGTCCAACACACCAAAAAGCTACCCTCTTCATTCAATTCCTGTCTTCTAACTCTCCGTCTTTTATACATTAGTATTTCTATTCTTACGTTTATATATATATATATTTACGTTCATTCTCTCAGAGGTGCTTCACCAGTTCAGGATCATTAAAATGCGAATGTTGTTCATTTTTCATTTTTTACGAGATTTAAAAAGTTGTACACTCGCAGACTTTGAGATATTTTATTGTGTTTGTTTTATTTTTGGTGGCCATGCCCGAACTATATGATACAAAGAATGTTTTATTACAATATGCGTTGTGGAATTTATGTTGGGGTATGAGCAATCTTGGTGCCAGTTTTAAGACCGTATTTATGAACATAGTTTTTACTAAATGTTTCTCTTATTCATCCATCCGAATGATGAATGTGCTTTTTACACCCCAAAATATCGTATTTATTCACACGAACATACCAAAAAAAAAACAAAAAACGACTCGATCATCAAATTTACATCACTGTAACGAAAAGTCATCGATATGATTTTCCACGCCATTTCTATCGAACAAACAACAAAGTTTCTACAAAAAAAAGTGTTTCCATCATTACTATTATGGTCATTTCTCGTGTTATAAAATGCCTAATTGTAATTGTTGCGAAAATTCTCCAACTAGAGCTCTTAATCCGATTATACAGATAAGTTTTGTTTTTTTTTCTATATTTAATTAATATGAAAGGGGAGTTATTCTGGACCATTAACGGTATACATTTTACAATGTTGAATTGTGGCTTTATCATGCAACACTTGTATAAATTAGCTATATAACTAGGTAATTCGACACGATTTTGACCGCTGAACTGAAACTAACACGGATTTCGCTATTCAACCAAGAAAACATTTTAGATGCGAATATGAAAATTTCAATGTTGTTTAATTCCATTAGATAAATGGACAAATATATACGTACGATTGCTCTAAATGGATAAATATACAAACTGAAAGCGGGGGTGGAAATTATGGTTTGAGGCCGATGGGGGTGAGAGAGGACTGTTAAAACAGTATTCCCCCGGGGAAATATACTCAAATTTCCAAGTTGCACATGATTGGAATTTGCAATGAAATTCGAATCGTTCCAAATCAAGAAGGGGTAGCTTCAGGACACGCATTTCGAGAAATCCAAAGTTTTTCTATACATATACATAAAACAATTTGATTTATTTATTCATAAAAAGAAAACATACGCAAACAAACAAAATAAATAAA
>JAZBGX010000111.1:12119-50572 GCA_037414775.1 Zonitis immaculata
ACCGCTTGTTGTCAACCGTTTGACCATTTTTCAATATTTATTAGCTGATAAATTACCGTGAACTAGAACGGGAGAAATCCACTCGACATAACAAAGACGGTAATATGTTTCAACCCTCCTATACTATATATACATATATATATATATATATATACAGAACAACATCCGGTTATATTGATTTTTAATAATCATACATCAATTCTTATATGGCCAATAATAAAATCGATATATAGCTTCAATATTTAATCGAAATATATCACAAATTATCTATGATTTTTTCTTCCTTCAAGTTTTGTTGAAAAGTCGATTTGAATTTATCTGGCAGGCAGTATAAATAGCGAGTTGTTTTCTTACTTTCACTTTTATATTTTCAAATACACGTTGTTTTATACATATATGGATGTGTGTAAATATTTAGCGGGGTTGTGAATCATATATATATATAGATATGCACCCCAAATTTCTACCATAACAACATCTATATGGGAGAAAGAACAAAGTGTGATAAAAATAAATTCAACCGAATCTGCAGTGAAGCTTAAAATAATCATCAAGATTAGAGTCGACTGAAAAGAAAATCCAACACTGGTTTCCTATCGCTATGGCTGCCTTGTTTTGTTGTCGAAATTGTCACAGAAACACCAATAAAACCACAATAGACTCCATTCTATAACTAGATTAATCCTTTTAGTGTTATCTCCATCTTAATTTAATCGATTTCATGGCAAATCGTCTATTAAAATTATTTCAATTATGATTATTACAAAAAAAAATTTTTAAAGTTCGACTAATTATATTCCGTTGATGATACGGAGACGAGTTCATCCAATTCCAGTGATGTTGCGTTTTCTATAGGACTAGCTGACGATATTAAACGAGAGTGTATATAGATAAATAATTTCCTTTATGGCATTAGATGATTCGGTTACAAGTCCTTTAACCATCTTAATAAAGTATCTGAATAGGTGTTCGTTATGTGGCTTTAATAGAGAAATACCGACCAGGAAAATGTCGTAGTTTACTTGTGATAAGTCGCTTTTGAATTGTTCCCTTGACGCAACCTTCAACCGCAGCAACACACAAAAAAATTTATACTGTTAGAAAATCATAATCGTCAAACTATTATGAAATAATATTAGAATATTTATAAAAGAAAGAAAAAAATTGAATGATTTAAACTAGGCGATATATACCGACCCTAATTCCGACCCTATATAGCTATATACTGTTTTGCCAGTAATGGGGCGATATTTAACCAGAAAAATGACTGCTTTCAAAGCACTTAAACTGTTTTTAATAAATTGAAGTATTTTTTTCGACGGTACCATATTAGAATTTAATGGGTAATTAAGTAAATTTGCGTTTTTTGTTTTTTTTTTGTGCGCTATAAAAAACAAATTACCGAATAAAATGAAAAAAATTTATTAATATAAGGAGAAAGAGGTAGATATATATATATATATAGTAGGGTTGAAGATATGCCACTTGTCAGAGCTCCGAGATTAATTACTGTCGATAATAATGATTTGATCTGGTCGTTGGCATTTTAGCGGTTCAGTTCAACAAACCGTCTTGGAAAATTGCGGTAGTGGCAGTTGAACAACTCCAAAACTACTATATATCGTTATAAACGATTAGAAGGCCCCCAAGTTCGATTTAAGACCTAAAAGATGATGTTGTCAGTGGCAGGTGCCGCTGTTGGCGACATGAAATGCGATAGAGATGTGATCTGACAGCTAAAGACTTTTCTAATTTTATTATTTTGCTTCTATATATATATATATATATATATAGATATAAATTGTTTTGTTTTTGTTGTCGTTTCAAGTTTTTTTTGTTTTCTTGAAAAATTGAGCCCCGATATCGATTCATTTTATATGTGTGTGCCCGACCGGCTTATCTTTGAATTTCCTTTTAGAAACAACAATATTTCGCATAAACAATAAATATATAAGGTTTATCCCTCTCATAGAATATTTGGTATAGTGGCTTTTTATCGATGATATCTACAATTTTTTCATATCGCTAAAAAATTATTAATTGTTCCATTGCACAAAAAAAAAATGGCACATATTGCCAAATCCGCAGAAATAATGCCTTCTTTGGTAGCTAGATTTCATGCTACCTTTGATGGTAACAACTAGTTTTTATCAATTTTTTCCAAATGTCAGTATAGAGGCGCCATATTGAGTAATGTGGATTTTTACGATGGAACAATCTGTACAATTTATTATCTAACTTTGTTTCTTCGATAAACAAAATTTTACAATAATCTCCACTCAAGATGGGATTACTTTAGTATTGGAAAATAAGAACTAAATTATTGTGGAAAGATCGATACCATCACTTATACAGATATATATATATATATATATATATTTCTTTAGAATCGAGAAACTAATCTCCGGTTAATAAAGAATCGTGGAAGGAAATCAATCTCGGATTAGCCTAGTTGGACCTATATACCCATATATACACGTACATATGGTAGAGTAGGATATAGAAAAATAGTGATAGAAATAGGGAAAATAGAATAATTTTTGCCTAAGTAATTTAAATACGAATAAATTTATTATAGTAGTAGAGCTTTTCCGGTTTCTCTTTTTCTTGTTTTGGTTTTTTTTTTTGTTGCGCACAGTGCTGTTTATAATTTATTCCAGGTCCATTTGGGATTTGTCTAGCGATTTATTCTCGTCCTAGATGTAGATTACTTTAACCAGAAATATTGTAATAATAATAATTATATATTTGTCAGTCCTACCTGAAATTCTGATAATTTATAGAGAAAGAGAAAAAATCCTCGATGAAGAAATATCTATTTTGATGAATGTCTAGCTCGTTGAAAAATTCAATTTCTAATTAAAAATCACCTGTTTTATTACTTTTTTGTTTCAACTCAATTTTTCGGTACAGTAATTTTTTAGGAATAATAAATATAACGCTTTTGCTAAAAAAAAAATTATTAGAGACAAAAATTCTCGATCAATTATTGTCAAGCTACAAAATTGGCATTAAATCAAGCTTTATGTTACTCAAAAATTATTGATCGTACATTTTTGTCTCTATAATAAGCTTTTTGTAGCTCTTTAAAAGTTCGTATATACGAGATAAACTTCGTTATTTTTGTACCTTCATAACCACTTTAGTATCATAAGATCCAATAATATTAAAAGGAACTGGAATTTATTTTAATTGATTTTCTAATTAAATGATGGCAAGAAGTTAGCAGAAATTATAACTTTAATTGGCACAAGTTCTTTCTATATCAAAAACTTGTGTACAATAATAATAACACTTCAAAACAAACACAAAACTTTAAAATGTATTAATTAATGCAATTCCCATTATTATTATTATTATAGTAAGAGATTGATAATATTGTTGACAAAAACCTTACAAATATTGTTATTATATTGTAACTTATCTCTAAAATTCGAGATTATTCGGAAATGTTATTCTAAATTCTAATTAATTTTGATAAAATAATGACAAACTATTCTATTGAATATGGCACTTGAGCGGACATCTATACGGGAAATGGAAAGTGATGTCTACTCAAGAGAGAAGTCCGCCCAAGAGAAGTTTCCGCTTCAAAAGATATTTCCTAGCAAACAGAGCTGCATACTTACATATAACGCCAATCAACAGGCAATAATCTCTCTATGTTTGCTCCTCCAAAACATCGAGAACGTCTGGACTACCTAATTAGAATTGGGTTTCTTTTTGCTCCAACCATATTAACACAAAACGAAGTGGTCAGCTCGAACATATTGTTTATAAAAAAGTCTTGTTTTGTCAACATTGAAAATAACTCGTAGTGAAAAACCATTATTAATTATAGTGCATCTTTCCATTCTCCTACAACCATTCCATTGATATTGACTGATCCTTCAGAAATGGACTTCAAAGAATTTCAATGCCCTTTGAAAAATTACTCAAACCAACCGTTGGGCACTTTAAAATCTCGAATTATTGACCCAGAAACAGGAATTTTTTTGGAACGAACTTTACAAAACCAATTATTTGTATACCACATTGACTATTGAAACTCCGGCAAAAGTTACGTAATTACAATAAAAGAGGATATATATACATACATACATACATACATGGAATCAATAAAATCCAATGCCAGCATTTTCTCGATTATAGGACGGCGAGTTCTTGAGAAAATAATATGTGGTTGAATAGTTGTTGTGTCCAGGCTCGTTAAGTAAAACAATTAGGTCCGTTAAATAGAGATTTTACTTTATGGAATTTATTTATAAGAAGTTTACGGAATTAGAGAATGCCCGGTTATGGGAGGTTCCACTGTAATAAGTAAAATATAAATTTCATCTTCTGTAAATATTGCAACAGCGGGAAGCAAAAGTATTTAAGAGTTTTATTGATGATACCAATAAAATATTATACAGCAAATATAATAAAGTGCGTTATATAGTATGTTTCATCCTGAAGAGATACATTGCTGAATCAGCAGAAATTATGTCACGATTACTACTCGGCTAGATTTCAACTATTGGCAGAAATGAGCCTATAATATAATAATGATTGGAAGAGAATTACCATAGAATCTTATTATTCGAGTCAAATTGGATTCGAATGCCTATAATTTTTGCTGATTTCGCAACGTTGTATCCTCCATCAAAATCCGTATAAAGAATCAAAAATGTTGTAATATCACAACTATACAGAGTGCTCCACTAGATGTTGTAGGAGCTCTGGTTCTAGTGGAGAGAAAAAAAATGCACTCGAAGATCTAAAGTTTGGGAAATTGTTTTAACGTCAGAATGTTTTCTAAATATCACACTTTAGATCGTCGAGTCCGTTTTTTTTTTGCACCCTCTAGAGCCTTAGTTGCAAGACCAGAATAGCCTCTGGTGGATCATCCTGTATATGTAATATTAACATTTTTAATTCTATTCTTGCGAGATAATCGTCTATTTTGTTGTAAATATTTATAATACAAAGTGCAATTGACTTTAACTAGATTTATTTGTTTCGTTATCCCAGAAAAATATCAGCTTTTATTTGAAATCCGTATGGTACATTCACAGGATCAATTAGTATAAATCAACTATATACATGCTTATCTGACTGTTGACATTTATTTCAACAATAATAACGTTAATTGTGCTTTGTTCCTCCTATTGACAATAGAACTTTTATTTCTTCAATATTTCACATAATTCAGTTGCTAGTTTTGATTAATTTTAATTGAACAGGTGAGTTTTTTTTTATATAAAGAACACTGATTTTCAATATTCAGCAAAGTTTTCAAGGGTTTTATTGCTTCATTGCCCAGATCGGCGTTATCTTTATAAATGTCGATCAATTCAACCCATGTTAATCAAATTCTCCTCTCGTTTCTTCTCATCTTGACCACATTTGCAAAGATCAAGAAGCGATTTTTTCCTTTTCTGCACTCCACTTAATCATTTGATGTCATAGTGAATCTTGAAAAATACCTTCAATTATTTTGATTAAGAGTACTATTCGAGGCATTGTTCAGTTTCAGTGGGACATTCTGTATATTGTATTCAGACATATATAAGTAACCAAATTTGTTATATAGAAATGGCCATCATCGAACCGTATCGTTTTCCATTGGTATGTGTGATTAAGTTTAGAAGGTTTTGAGGAATTTCAAAGGGTTAAACTATTCAATAAAGGGATCAACTCTAGACCCTAAATCTCTACATATATAAATAATGTGCGATATTGCTGATATTTAGTCTTTTTACCAAAGCTTATTTGTTATTAGATCTAATTTATATTGTTGATTAGTTAAATTTAGTGAAATTATTTGAAATAATACAACAGTTGTTGCATTTATATATACACAACGATTTTCTCTATCATTTGAAATAACAATCAGTAACAGATTTCGTGATACTTATGAATTATGTTCAATTAGAAGCAGGTTTTAGTTTCTGATGTCGAATAATTAATCGAAGGTTAAGCAGATGTTTCATGTTTCAATTTGAACTTGAAAATACTTCAATTAATCGTTATCTTTACTGTTGTATCTTGCTATCTATAGTTTGATCCAAGATTGACTCGTCAATTTGCAACTTGATCGAATAGAAAATTAATTTGGATATACTAATTATTGTCATGAAATGCTCATTTATTATTTCAATAATACTGGCAAATTGCTATAAAAAAAAGAAAGAATAAAACTTTCTTATCGGTGATTATATTAAAATTCATAATCGTTGGTCAGGGGCTATATGAGTTCTTATCACTTTCTGCAATTATCCCGGTTGCGCCTAAAATTGTTAATAACAGTCGTAAATTCCAGTTGTTCCTTAATATTTGAAATAGGTCGACATTATATTTATATATAGATAGAGTGAAGTGGTAGGCTTTTGATGGAGGTTAATCTATTTGTTAGCTGGACAATTTCGGTGGATTTTTCCTAAATTAGATTTAAATCACAATAATTAATCTCTTATTATAGCTTATAAATAATCAGTTAATTATAGTGTTGAATGTGTGAGTATTTAAATTATTAGGGAATATCCAATGTCGGCAATATTGTTAATCGACCAATATTAATAATTTTAATGAGCTAATAGACCGACCTTTTAAGAAGCCCTAGCCGAAACCCGGCATTATCGACCCAATTCTCCCCTTACTGTTAGAGGGTAGTTCTCGCTATATATAATAATATATATACATTTGTGTAGTTGAAAGTGGTGGTAGTCGAGATGGTGGTGGTGGTGGTACCGCTTCCATTCGACCGAAAGTCTGACACCTATATAGAAGGAGTCACGCAGCATCGAAACAAAACACTCCCTACAAGGATTAGAGATTGTCACTTGTTTTCAGATGAGTGGATCTTGTGAACAATAAAGTGCTGCTCGACAACTCGACAGAGAGAATTTACAAACTTTGCCATTTCGAATGGATTTGATGTATTTTGTTGTTGTATGAAGAAGAGTATAGAGAGCGAAGGAGCGGCAAGAGGCGAAGTTCAATAATGATGAAACCGTATAGAGAAGAACAAAAACCGAATACTTGAAGACAAACAAAAATAACAATTCATAAAGAAAATTCCACGTTCTATATACCTACAAGAGATATAAAATAAATATGTATAATTGAATTTATTGAATCAATTAAATATAATTGTCGATATAAATGTTTTACGGCAACAACAATTAATTCGATTGAATGAACCAAAGTTTGGATAGAAAAATAAAAATAACGAAACAATTGTTCACCTGAAAGTCGACAAGTTTGAAACAAAAGTCTATTCGCCAATGACACAAATCCGATATACTTTAGAAGACTTTCAGCTCAACTTATATGGACGACAAAATAGAACAAACAACACGAAAATAAAAACCAAAGAAAATTGCAGTATTGGATAGTGCGGTTACAAATTAAAGTTGCTATTGTTTGTGTTTGAAAAAGTTTTAATTTCGTATAGATTTTTGCTGATCACCACAACATTGCCAATCTATATTTATATATATCTATATTTTTTCCTGGTAAATATTACAATATTGAAGTTGTGTCGGAGCGGTCTTGAATCGAATAGGCGATGATGTTAGTCTTGATAAAATTAAGTTTGGCGAAAATGAAGTCGAGACCCCATACTGTTATTTCTAATAAACGTCTCTTTTAATAATAAATTTAATAATAAAAAATGGAAAATCCCGAAATTATACTTCCAGAAAAACAAATTTAATTGATAAAAATTTTATATTTTTATATAATTAAAATTCAGTTTAATTCTATTGGGATCAATTTATTTCGAATATAAATTAATCGTCTATATATATGGCGAACAATTCCATAGTTTATATGACAGAGAATTTAGTGAAAATTGATAGGTGGTATTTCTGACAGGAGCATATTCAAATCCTTTATGATCCTTTTATAAATATATTTATAACATACACAAATCCACAATGGAAAAGGGAAATAATAACGAACACAAAAACACACACAACAAAAAAAACTAGCATGATACGTTCGAATGAATATTTTGCAATATATATAGATCGAAAATTTCGAATAAAACCGTTTTGATAATTAATATTACAAAGATTTTTCCCAGCTTATTTGTGTAATGAAATATTTTTGTATACAGGACGTACATATGAGATAGAAATACACCTTTTTTGCGAAGATGTGATTTTATTAGCAATACGTCAATTTTAGAAATGATTGGCATCCTTGTTTTTTATTTATTTATTTTATTTGTATAACTAGCTGACGCGACAGCCGTTGTCCTGTTCAAATTTTCATGAATTTGTTTGTGATGGTTTTGTGAATTTCTAAAACGCTATTGGAAATGTGTAAACTGAATCAAAAGAGGAAAAAAACCTGTGATGTGTCTAGAATGTGATCGAATGTATGCTTTGTTTCATTTGATTTGCTATAAACAAAACTAGAGGCTCTTCGACACAGGAACAAGTGATATACAATTGACTGACCATGGTAGAAACAGGGATTTTGAACGTCGCAAACACTCAATGACTGTGCCGTATTATTAGAATGGCTTATAGCGATTAGAACATCTCCTCCTTCGTATTGATTGTTTCGTAGATCATGCATCGTTTGGCCATTGTACAATTCTTCGAGACGTTCCATCGATTCGATCGATCGTGCTGGGTGAGTCACAAGTCCTGATGAAATCAATGAGACCATAAACGTTTTTCCGGGTGATCTACGAAGGAAATTCTTCTAGTTCCATTGTTTACAGCTTTTATGAAAGTGTCGTATGCATATGTTTGTTACCGAATTGATTCTCTTAATGTATCGCAATCTAATCGTTTTTTTTGCGTTTCAACTCTTGATTGAATGCCTTGTACATCGGATGATTGGACTCTGTAGTGCCTAATCGAGGTAATACATTGTTCGATAACAACAAGCACATGTCTTTAATTAATATTAATTTTGAAATTGATAAAGTCAACCGTTTTCGAGCAGAGTCCATTCAAAGTTTAGCACTAAAGTTGTTAAATCTTGCTCAATACAGCATTAACAAACCGTACCTTGGAAGTGGAATGCTGTGATGTTCAATAGAAGCAAAAGATTATCAGAATTCATTGCTTATATCTACCAACAAAATATGTTCTCAGAATAATAATAAAAACTGGATGGAAGTTGTGGAAATCAAAAGATAGAAAAGACCTGAACGATTATGTAGATGACCATAGAGCCTTTAGAACTATCCATTTTCCACCATTATTTTTGTACCATTATTTTTAATTGTAGAAGCGCCACTCACGTAATTTCCGGACACTCGATATATTAGAGTTATTTTAATTTCCATATTTCCGAATATTTTCTTTACTAAGAAAATTCCGGACAAGAATCGACTTTTACATATAATAGCATGTTGTACTCTACGTGTATAATAAAATTCCATATTCTGTAATAGTGACAAAGCTTTTTATATTATGGTCACGACAACCAACAACACTATAAAATATGAATTTTTCTAAATAGTTTCAGATTAATTTCAAGCAATTTTTATTGATTGAAAATTTGGAAGATAAACAATCGGATATTTCTATAATTTGTTTATAATTGAAACTAAATGGAAAACCCAATAAATTCTTGAATAAACAATTTTCTTTCTATTATTATTATTATTATTATTATTATCATAAAATATGCCAATAAAATTATTGAAACGAACTCTTTTGTTAGTTTATTTTTTAAAGAAAATGTATAGAGTCTATGTATTTTTATTAGCTTGTTTATGGTAGAATAAAAAATCCATTTCAAATACATGTTTATATCAATAAGCTCATCTCTTTGTTTTTGTTGATTTGGCTTTTTTTTTGTCGTGAAGCTTATATGCGTGGATACGTTGAGAGTTTTATAGAAGGAGACATTTTTTCATTATTTTCATAATAATAATAATAATTATTATTATTATTATGATCAAAGCTATTAGATGGAGACTTGAGAGTTTTTTCTATTGGGGTTCTGGAATAGCGACTATATGGAAACGACCATTGCGTTAGTACAAAACTAATAATAATTATGATTATTATTATTATTGTTAGCTTTGAAACTTGGACAAACAATATAGGAAGTCGAATTGAAATTGAATGTTAGGAATATTTTAATGGATGCAATTATATAAAAAAATTATCTATAAGTATCTATATTTATATTGAGGGAAAAAAAATAGAAAAGAAATCAAATAGATATCGGGTACATTAAAGAACAATTTTCTGGCTAATTTATTATCTAAATGGTACATCTCCCCTTTATTCACCGATATTACTGTTACGCCAAATATGGTCGAAATCGACCATATATATCATCAATATCTGGAACATTACATACAATAAAATAGAATGATGTGTCGGTTTGTGTATATAAATGTAAAAGTTAGTTGTATTTAAAAAAAAAAAATAATTAAATCTAAAGCTTTATAAAAATATGAAGAAGAAAAAAAATCCTGCCAAGAATTTCACTAAAGTCTCTGCCTCTAAAGATCCATCTATCATCATTGATTGAATTTCTTTTAAAGGAATTCCCCAACGGACCAAATTATGGTAAATAGTTCTAAAGCTTCTATCTAACAAAAGAAGTCCAATCAACAAAATATCATAATAATAATAAAGATCCACCCTTATATACTGGAAATATATGCTTGATTACACTATATATTTCACAAAATCACTAGAATGGGGTGAGTTTGTCGTCAAATATGTCATATTATTGGTTCTTTCCTAATTTATCAACGCTTTGATAATTCTTGTGGAATTATTAAACCAATGCTTATGATGATGCGAAACAAAAAACAAGCAAAAACCAAACCCTTTCAATAACATAATAATTTTGAAAAAGTAAATAATTGAATATAATTCTGGTTGTTATAGAGAGAGCACCCTTTATTAGTTTTGAGGATTTAATGGTTTTAACATTAGCTTTCTTTATTTATATTAAAATAAGAAATGATAAATGTTGTTTAATATTTGGAATATTAAAAGGGGATGAATTTTATAATAATATATAGAGAGAGAGAGAAAGACTTGGCGCCATATTCGAAATTACAATTCTAAAGAAAACAAAAGCGCCGAGTAAAATAGGGGTAGATTTCTTAAATTACATTTCAAGTATATAACAAAACATAAGAAATATGGGAAAAGAACCGAATTAAAATCAAATTATTCCATGTCGCTATATATCCTTTTTATTATTCATAAAAACAGATTTTTTTTTATTTTTATTTATTATTATTATTATTTTTTAGAAACATATCAAATGATTACTGTGGTCTCTCTCTCGTAAATAAATAATAGTAATGATAAGAAAATAATAATAAAAAAATACACCCCCCGGTCGCATTATTTTCCATGGCACTTATAATTTATAAGGTATTCTCAGTATTATTATTGTTCGTTCATTCTTTTTCAACGTTAATGGTATTTCTTTGTTTGTAAATTGTCAGGCAATTTCTAGACAACCAATGCCTTTTTCAATTTAAAATGTAAAACACCTCTGTTCACAATTTTTTTCCCATATTCTTCTTTACGTTTGTTTTATTATTTTATTATCATTATTGTTGTTGTTGTTGTTGGATGTGCGAGTGTTCTTCATTTTCTACAAGATTCGATTATTCTTCGTCTTCTTTCCAATATCTTTTATCATTATTATTGTTTTTTTTCCAATGGTAGGGGTAGACTTCTTTTTGATAGAGAGTAAGTACTACAAGCAAGGGCTGTGGAAAGTTTGTTAATAAATTGTTTTAATTAGAAATGGCGTGATTGCTTTATTTGTTCGAGTCAAGTTTCGTTAAAGTGTGTCATAATTAAAGAGTTTCTCCAATTTTATTCGCGTAAAATAATTCAAAGTCTCTAGATAATATAATGATTTTATTCTAATTGATTATGTGCGATTATAATGTTGTTTTTGAATTTAGAAAATAGAGTGGCTTTTAAATTCAACATTAAGGCCAAGTTTCCAATTACATGGATAGCTTAGATAAGCAGAATTACCTGCCAAAATTATACTTTTATATAAATGTAAATTTGCCCTTAATTTATTAGTATTTACCCGAGAATGTTCAAGAAAAGCTGTTAAACGGAAATGAAAGTAACGTCTTGAAGGCATCCGTACGACTTATAAGATAAACATAACGTAGTTTTGAAACGAGAGACTGAATACGTTAAGTAAATTACGTATAGACATCCTAAGTCAATAACAAGTCATCGTTACTCTATTCGAAATGTAAACAATCTACTAAATATTATCGAAAAAAATTCATATGGTTAATGATGATGATGGATTTTTTTTTTGAATATTAATGATAGTAGTTTTGTAAAGTCCGCAAATTCAACAACCATATTGATTTTCAATTTAGTTGCATTAATATTTCGCTTGCTGGTAAGTTAAGTGAAGTGTGTATTTAGAGGGAACTTCCAGTCATTATTATTGATGGGGTTGGCACCCTTGTATATAGTGCCATTGCCACCGCCCTTGCAGAAGTCATTTCTTATTTATCGGGATGAACGAGATACGCCAGCTCGAAGAAATTGCTAAACAACCTAAAAAAAATAATAATAATAATAATGATAATAGAAATAAAAAAGAAAAACGGATGGCAAACATAAAGAATGGAAGTAAGAAAGGAGAGAATTGTAGAAAAATAAATAAATAGAGGTATGGTGGTTTGTCTGTATATATAGAGAGAGTGTGAGCAACTGAAATTTAGAGAAATGCTTTCCTATATATATATAAAACTGCTATTTATTTCGAGCTCCATCTTTTCTCTTTTAGATGGTTAATACCTGGATATGGTAGATTGACGATCGACGGCAATATTTAAAGCCGATGAGACTATTGGGAGATGGTCATAATCCGGTGGTAAACGAATCGACAATACAATATTGCAACAACATATATATATATATATATATTTCGATTATCGATAAAACCATTGATGGTTGTTACAATATTTGTTCATTCTAATAATAATATGAATTAATTAGACGATATTATTGTATAAACAGTTGAAGGCGTTGACCTATCTTCGACTGCGGCATCATAAATCTCTTGAGGGTATAACAACAGCATTGGCGTAGTAACGCCGATCTCTCTTGAAAGAACGAAATATTGCAATACATCGAATTTTTATAAAAACGAAGATGTGAAATTGTTTAATAGTAAAAAAAATATATATATATATATAGCATAGTTTGATATATTATTTATTTTTGTTTGTGGAAATTACAAAATAAATCAGATTATAAAATTGAAATTTATTTAACAATAACTCACTTTACAATTTTATCATTATGCACATTTTTTTTAGTTTGTCCACTATATCAGTTCGAGTAGAATAAATCAAATTAGTTCTAAATCAAAATATAGAAAAATTTTGATAGAACAAAATATGAAATACCAAATCCAATTAGAATACCTAATTATTTCAATTGTAAAACAATTTTTGCTATACGTAAACTATTTTTTTTAGCCATAATATTAAATAGAATTCTATATTGTTTCAGGTACTGCGTATAATTTATTTGGAGTTTCATCAAATGAAATTATCGAAATTGTGGAATTGGTGAGTTAATTTGTTAATTAATCAAATTGTTTCTATACCAAATAGTTTCTTGTCACGATACCTACCGAATTTCTTTCTCACGAAATTTCTAGAGAATTAAGAAATTATAATCCATCATCAATACAAATTTTATAATTGTATTATTGATAGTAGAGATTCGATTTTCTTTTTTTTCTATTAATGTCATCTCTGACGTCATCTCACTACCGAATTGAAAGAAGCGTCGAATTTCCTACCATTTTTTTTCTTTCTTTCTATTTGTCATAGTTCATCATTCATCATTAATTCAATTTTTAGTATGATTCAATATAAACTTGTCTAATACAGATATTTTCAATTCACAATATTTCGCAACGAATTCCTGTCAGAAATATCGTTCTATCAATTTTGATTGAATTCAATCAGATTATTGACTATCTGAGGTATATTTTTAATATTTGATATAATAAAATTTTCTATATAATTGACACAAGTTAAGATATAAACAAATTTTCTTCATAGTTCAACTGATATCAATTGATGTATGAAAAAATGATTTAACGATGTGGAAAATTTTCAAAACATACTTTCAAGAGCCACATTTTTGTTCAATTTTCGAAAAATATGAATTATAATTTTTTAAATTCAACCATTTGGAAATCTATACAAAAAAAAAGACTATATACAGATATAAAAATGCTATAGTTCAACAAAGATCGTATTGAGTCGTTGTGGTGTTGTTTGAGAAACGAATAACCACTACTCAAAGGCGAGGGTAAAAATTTATTTTACTAAAGTCTCGAAAAGGGGTTGTTGAATGTTAATTAAAATCTAAGAGGCAACTGTTGGTTGTTTTGTCTTGTGTTTTTTTTCTTCTTCTGCTGTTCTCAATTAAATTAATGATTAGTCGAATTTTTTTACAACATTAATAATCAATAAATCATTCTATTGTTTTAATTTATTCTATTATTATGTTTGATAGTTAAGTGACTTCTTTATAGACAAGTCGTAGTATAGGTCCAATTGAAATTGATTATTCGAAAATTTATTGTAATTATTTGCAAATTTCGCAATATTATATTTAGTATATATAGAGTAGAGAGTATGTAATTATAATTCATATATTATACTCGATTCTATTCATTAAAACAACGCCCAATAATAATAATAATAATAATAATACAATAATAAATCTGCAATTCGCCAAATACTGCAGTATCAATTTATGTTATAAATCGGAATTGAGGTGTATGATTTTGGCTTTCACGAAACTGCCACAAAATTTGTGGTATAGTCAAAATGCAATAGCAAATTGTAATTGTTTGCGTGACCTAAAAGACTCCCTCATGTCGAGAAGCAATGAAATATCATCGTCACTATTATTATCATCATCATCATCATAATTGATGCCTATTTCTATTATATATATAGAGAGAGAATTAATGTTTATTTTTATATTTTTCTGATTGTACATAAAAGAGAATGAATAGAGCCGTATAAACATTCAATAGAATTTCATTAATTTGATTGGAAATTTTCCGCTTTTATAATAAAAATTAATAATGGTTGAGAGTATTATGAAATTTCACAGCAAATTCTATTCTTTGGATTTTGTATTTGCGAAAGCTCGAATTCATTATAATTATTTTTGATGCATATATTCAACAACAAAAGAAATAAAATTATAGTTCTTTACAAAATAATATCAATACTATACACAAAAATTGGAAATTTTAAGCTCGCGCCTCGCACCTGTATAGTTGGTTATTCTGGGGCAATCAGAAATTATAAGTTCTTACATGGCTCAGGTAACCAATAAGTCTATCCTGTACTTCTTTCTTGTACACAATGCCATAGATACCATATGAATTCCTCTCTAATTTGATGTGAAAATAGTTTGATTTCTTTTGTGATATGAGTAATCGGACAGCACAGAAGTGTTTTAAGAGATTCTCTTCAAGTGACTGCAGCTTGATCGATGAGGCACACTCCAAAAGACTGAGGATCATTAACAATGAGAATCTCAAAGACGTACAATGAGCTTGAAACTTGCAGAAACTTTGAGTGTGAATGATGAAACTATTCAGTTGCAAATCTCATCAGTCATCAGTTATTAACTAGGAAGAAGAAGTGGCAGTGGATGGGTCCCGCAAGGTTTTTCAAATGATAACAAATTTAGCCGCATTATCATTTGTTTGGCAAACTTCTCACGTTATGATCAATTGGTCATTTGCAATAAAAAGTGAATAGTGTACTTCAATTTTAAGATATTTCATCATTGATTGTCAACAACTGATTCAACACAACATGTTCTAAAGAATTACTAATACCCAATTTTATTATAGCAGTAATTGTCCCTTATGAGACCTTAGAAATGCTGTATAGTGTACTGTAATTAGCTTCAGTGGGTAGAAACTGTACTCATTCAGAAACAACCTTCTGTGATCAATCGAAGAAACAAGACAGCGCTAAATCTCATACCGTGAAAATGAGCTTTTGAAAAATTTCTGAGCTCGATTGGGAAACGTTACCACAGCAACCTTAATCTGTTCATGCAGTTAACTCGTGTTCCTATCTCTTGACAATTACATTCGAAATTTGCTGTTATAAATGCAGTTTGCATACAAAAATTGGTGACACGTTGGCAGAACATCATTAAGTGTGATGTGTTGGTGATTACTTGTTGTAAAATAATGTATTATTGGTTTCTAATAAAATTTCTAAAGCAATAGAATTTGATCAAGATAACGATCGTAATTTCTTGTAGAATCTCATCTATCACCATTATTTTATCAACAAATAATGAAGTGGAAGGAGAACGTTATAGAGGATTGTAGCAATATTCCTTTTTTTATCTCCCGAAATACGACGAAAAAAATAAATAAAATAAAAATGAAAAGAAATACAAGTTATTTCCCAACAACAAAAGAAACTCACGATTATACGACCAAACAAAAATAATTTATAATTTTGTGACAGTTGAATCCAATTTCAACAACCCATTTGTAATAATTCATAAGTTTTGCATACAAATATTATTATTATTATTTATATATTACTATTATTATTATTATAAGTTATTATAAATTCACAAGCATCTGTTTCAGCTTTATTCTAGTTTGAAGACTAGTATTTCGATTAATTTACAATTTTGCGATTTTCCTTTGAATATTTCATATAATTATAAGAAATTCTCGTAGTTTCATTAGAATTGTTGTTAGTTTAGCAAACTTTATAATGTAAAATTTGTAAATATATCACAAGCTTCGCTACTTGACTCAAAGTAGGTACATAATTATATCTTATTGTACGAAAACTAATAGTAGCGATATATTCCAACTATAATTGCATAAATATTCCATATTTTGAATTCTTTATATTGGAAATAAATAGACTTTGAAATATCCTTTGTTGCGAACGTGTTGTTGTTTTAGGAATAATATAATCAACATGCAACGAACGGAATGAGCATCATCTTCAGTTGTGTTGAATTTTTGTTATTCTCGAAAAGAGAAAAAGAAATATACTACCTTATATTTTATAAAATGCATCTTGGAATTTTTACTCGAAATAATATAATGGCAATATTTGTCCAACTCGGCATACGCTACTCAATTTTATGTTGCAATTATATTGTATGTCAATAAAGTGTAAAGTTTCCGAACATCGTGATCTTTATGGTATATAGGTATCTAAAAATTTCAGTTTATTAATCAAGTCATACAAAAATTAACTATAAAAAGTGAAGTAAATTTTAAACGAACAAAATTAGATATAATGAAGATGGTGGTTTGAATTATATTGGAAGATTCAATAATAAATGTAATTATTTGATTTTAAAGTTCGAATTCCAATTAATATTTTCCACACAATTTCGAAACGATAAAAATCCAATATTATCCTGTATTATCAAAGACCTGATTGCCATTTAATTGAATTTCGGTTATCGAGGGTGGAATGTTAAGATATAATTTTCTTAGTTTATGATTTATTAGCTATAATAATGTTTTATAGCTTTATATAATAGAAAATTGACCTGTCTTATTAACAAAGAAAAAAGAAAACGACCATTATCAATCGTTATCTACCAAATAAGCTCCTGTCACATTTTGATAACCGAAAAATGGTATCATAAATATATAATCATACCAGTTCCTTTTTTTTTTAAAAAAAAAAAATAGAATGAACAAGCTACCAATGTAAATTTATTATTTATTTTCAAGTCTCTTAAAGATATTTCAAACGGTGATAGCGAGACATATATAGAAGGCGAAATTACAATTTTATTAATATAGATTTCATTGGAGATATTTGGAGAAAAGCTTACTAAATAAAATGAAATAATTATAAAAGGGTTTGTATTTTGTTGCATTCAATTATCTTCTATTAGAGAAGTTGTCGATTTTCAAGTGTGTCGTCATGGTAGCCACAATATGAATATTCATTTGAATTTGAACAAAGAAAATCCAGTCGAGTCCTATGGGAATTTCAATTTCAACTTGTACTGATTGCTAACATCCAATTAACTTTAAAAATTAGATCAAAGCAATACGTAATTGTTATAATGTAACCAAAAAAATTCTTGAAATATTCAATAAAAATATAACTAATTGCGAGTTTTCTCCAATCTAATTTGAGTTTTAATTAGATAAATCCAATTAATTAGTTCAATAGTCGAGTTATACTCTATTAAATGTAGTTACTTCAACAACTGTTTACAACAAACAATAAAATACAAGTTCCATTGATGGACTATATTAATGGTTGATGAACAAGACGCTTCGTTTCAGTTTTTGATAAGAAATACGTTTATTGGTTTTCTTCCACTTCTACTTTTTTTTCTTGCTCACGATCAAAGAATACGATTTTTGTTATGTTTGAAATTTTATTTCAAAAGATTTACCACAACCTGTCGACCATTTGAGACACACCTACATCTTATTGCATTATAGTAAAGCTCATTTACGCGAGACTTTACTTTTGAAAAGTTAAAGGAAAAAGTTTGAACTAAACCCCTACAAATCTCAGCTTTTCTACCGGTTTTTTTCTCTTTAGTTTTATTTGACTAGTGTTGAACAAATCGTCTATATTATCAAATCAGAAATAAACTATACAATGTATTCGAATTATTCCGTTTATAAATTGTACAGGTTAACATTCAATTTATTCGAAACACTTTTTAAATGTCTCTGCGTCTATAGAATGTATATAGTTCGCTGTTAGATTTCGTCTACCAACTGAACAAAGTAATTAATTAAATGGTAAAGTTAGTTACGTAAAGCTGAAAGTCTATTGAAATATATAGCTCTAATGAGAATTCCATAGAAACGTTGGAAAATTCTAAAATTTTCCCTCATTCTAAAGTTTTTCACTTGATTATAAGGGTGGATTTATTCGAAATTCTCTGAATATGCACATATTTTAAATAACAATTTTATTATTAAAGTATCGTCTCATAAATGCATATAAAATCAGCTTGCACATTTACATCGAATTAAAGTAACAAAAGCTTGTAGATTTAAATAACAATGAACAGCTATTTTCATATTGAAGATGATAAAATAATTGCCTCGTATAGAGTCATAAATATTCCGTATCAATATCCTTTTTATTGATTTGAAAAAAAAACAACACAAATTTCGATATATGTTGTTTGACATTTTTGGTGGATGCGCCGGGTTAGTCGGAATATGATTTATTTGTTTAATACCACAATCAATACTCGAATCATCTCTATTATTAGATCGTGTATGCTTTTTTTTCCCCGTTGTTTGTTAATTTTAGAGATAACATTTCTTGTTAACTTGTTCAAACTGAAACAAGGCAACTTGACAACATTGTTATAATCGAGGCAATTATTTTCATGATTAAATAATATAGCACCAAGGGTAAGCGTGGATTTTAGATAAGCCCCACTAAACTTAATGTCGTTCTATAACGCAATATTCTTTTGCATAAGATCAATAATAAACGTTATTATCTTGATTCGGTTTTATGGCAACACAAAAACAATACAAGAGAATCTTAATTAAAGTAATCAAATATAATGGAGCGGAAAAAATTGAATAGAAAACACAACGAGAATTGAGTGAATTGAACGGAAAAAATTGGTTTGATTGAAATGGAAACAAAATATAAGTGCAACTTTATAAGGAAAACACTAAGTTAATGGAGTTGTCGTATCGAAATTTTGTTTGAACGTAGACAAGTGAGACGAGACGTTCAGTTTAAATGACTTGAAATTCTTGTGTTTTATTTATTGTAGACACTACAATAACAAGGAACAATTCATAATACTAATCTATATATAGATATTGTTGTTGTTGATGATGATGATGATGATAGTGAGGTTGTTTATTTTATAGTTAAGTTTTGCACTCTTCAAAGTTTATTATATTCCGATAAAATATTTATTCGAATTCCTACATTACATTAAGTGGTCCCTTGAAAGTTTTTATCATTAAAGTTCATTGTTGGGGGGCGAAGTTGTACGAGAGTATTAAAGCTTGTAGTTGAATAACTGGCCAATTTATTATTCATCTGTCGATGTTCGTCTAGAACCCATTAATCGAGGAATTTGTAGGTCCCTTTCATCTTCATTCACCCCTTATAGTATATAATACATATGTAGGTATATAGTTTGAGGAATCATATTTTCGACAATTACTCGGTATTAAGTTCGAACTTTTCATATCGACCGCTAAATGGCATCAATTTCGAAAAGGGTGCATTGTGAAAATAGATGAAATAACTCAAAATATAAGTAATTCCTCATGGTTAGTTCCTGAAACATACATTACCCTTTGGCGAAAACATGGAACTTCACTTCGGTATCTTCCGGATTTAACCCAAATATCTAGGGGATACCCTTACGATTATATTTGCCGTTAGGAATGTTTCATCATATCCATCTATTATATTGGGAAATGATGTAGAGAAAGATGGATGATTTGTCATTTAGTGGATGATCAGAAAGTCGGATGGAATACGAGGGCCGAATATGATGGGATAATTGAAAAATTTACATACTCTAGTAACGTATGTTGGAAGAGGAAACAAAGGAGAATACCATATAGTCAGTTTAATAAATTCTGTATGTTTTGATGGAAACAGTAGAGGAAATTACAATTGATTGATGATAGTGACCGACTTTAGTGAAAGTCAACCATAATAAAACTCTTCTCCTTTTTTTCGGTCTATTTCAAATAAACCGAAATTTATCTCTTTAATATTTAAACTATAGTCGCATATAAAATACAACAATACTTTTTATTTTCCATTTAAATTACTCGTAAAATGAATATTTCGTTATATGGAAAACATATTCTAAAAAAACAAAAAAAACTAGCAATTGTTTCATAATATAAATTTCCCAAAGCGTACTATCCATTCCAATTTATTCAATTGTCAATCAATATTTTGGCTTTTGATTCGTTCTCATTGTATACTCTCCAAACAATGAATACTGGAAATAATAATTTTCCCAGTTGATTTCAGTGCAAAGAACTTAAAAATATTTCGATACAAAATCCAGCTTCTATATACTAATACATGTTGATATTTTAAGTTGTATATATGTACAATATAAAGACGCTTTTCTTTCGTGCCCTCGTGTTCTGATTGTTATTGTTGTTGTTATCTTGAGATACATCGTCTATTGTTTGTATTCGAAAGCGCTTTTTTACACGCTTCGATTTGTCTTCACTGTTATTACAATTCGAGCTCAATGGAAATCTACAAATAATTTGTTATTTTGTCTTTTTGTCGAGCAACAATAAAAATAGATTACTTTAAGCTTGAAACTATTTGAAATTAAGTTCGTTTAATAAACTCCAAGTTAATTTAAAACTGTATATGTAGTTCATTATTAGAGAACTCGATTTAATTACGTTTAATATTTGGAAGTCTGTAAGAGTTCGATCTTGGTAATTGAAATTGTAATAATCCTGCAACACCTGACTACCACTGAATTCGTCCCCATAGACTTCTACTCATTTGTCCTAAAGTTGTTTCTTCTTTTAAATCTTTGTTTCCTTATATAAACTATTGAGGTAACAGTTTTATCCCATTTTATACATTTATAGAGTGTATTCCAAATGGGATTCCATTTGAATCAAGCTTAATTTTCTAATAGAAATTCCGACTAGCATGTAATCTGTTTATTTTAAACTGAAATATCACATGGCATTTTCAATGTCTTATCTTTTATCAAATCAAATTTCTATATGAAATATTCAAATTTTAATAATATATTATTATTGTTTTGTTATTTATTTTTTCAGGTAGAAATTGTTACAATGTAAACTGTATGACTAGAGTTACCAACACTATGGATGTTCGATGGTCCAATTTCTTCACTTACTCCACTATTATTCTGGCCGGTTTTTTCCACATCACCGCCACTTTTAAACAACAAGGTAACATTCCCTTAGTATTATATATATATATAGTAGGATCGATTGAAAACTATTCGTGCAAAACATTGAATTCCGTTTTTGTTTGTGAAAAGTCAGGTCATGTGGTTAACCGACTTTTCACTAACTGTACGAAACAATAGAACTGAACCCCCTCTAGATCTGAATAAATAACAATAAAAATTTCTACCAGTCCAAAGCACAATATTAGATGCAACAAAAATTAATTCGAGAAACCTCTGCTAAATAGTTTATAGTTTTGGTTGTTTGTTTTTTTTTTTAAATTATTATTTAATATTAACATTTATTTGTTATTTAATGCCAAACAAAACTGGAATAAGAATATGGAGAGGACAAATATAGAATATAGAGACGAGTGATTTCAGCCATTATACAGCTGTGGAAAGTGGATGGTAAAATGCATAATGGTGCCATTTTGGAGCAAAGAATCGCATATTGTGCTTGGAATTTATGTGATCGAATTGTATACAGAATAGAATATTAGTCTCTCTTTCTCTATTTTAAAATGAAAACACAAAAGCCACGAGTTTCACTATAGTACTTGAATAATGAGAACAAATATGAGTAGAAAATATAAGATAAAACCATATGAAAAGATTATCTTTTGATAGACGATAACGGTATTAATAAAATTCTAATATAATTCGGTTAGGATGTGTTAAGTATAAGCTTTTTTCTATTTCCGTGTAGTGTTTTTTTTTTTAATTTTTTTCTCTATCTAAGAGATTAACCCGAATAATAATAATAATGGAAAAATTGGAAATTTGTGTAGTTTTATCATAACATTCTCGGAAATTTATAGAGCGACTGGGATACAAGAAACGTGTCCGAATTACCCACGACTAGACTCATTTCAACCCTTTTCGTTATCGATCCAAACACTACGAAATTTACTGTTCTAATGTAAATTACTAAAAGATGATAATGCAGTACTATAGATAAAAGCTTACATATTGTTTGCATTTAGCTCTGATATAGATTGGTTCGTTTAGAATGTGTGAGTTAGATTTTTTTCTTTATTATTATTTCAAAGTATAGTTTTGAATTCTAAAGCTTGATCTCACTTGAGTGAGTTTTGTTTTCTAAAATGTTACGGAAATAAAAGCAGAACTTTGTTCTTGACTAAACCATGTAGAAATGGATTGTAATTTTGTACACAAGCATCATCATCATCATCATCTTGTTGTTGCTGTTGTTTCTCAACGTGCGTTCTTCTTAATAAACTCTAATCAAAAAGATGAAAAAGGCAAAGGATTTTTTTTCGAATTTAAAACATGGCAATTATTTCCAGCGACCTATTTCCTTCAAACAGACAAAAATTACAACTTGGCTATTTTTAGTTGAAACGCAATTTTCAAATCAAAGAAATTTTGTTTTTATCAAACTATAGATCTTAAAAATTCTATCGATCAAACACGATTAAAAAATAAAAAGATTTGTTTGATGGTTATCGAATAAATAATCGATATATATATAGGGTCTAGATGTTCATCGATTGGGGTAAAAATCTACTACCCTGCTGTTTCCAATTTAATCTGGTGATTGTAAAAATTCAACATTAATACGATGGAATTTTTTTATAAATCCTTATGAACGATCAAAATTCAGTTTGCTCGTTGTTGTTGTTGTTTTTTTTTGTCCTCCTCCCTGAAGTTTCCTGCCGGTTATTCGACCAAAATTTAATAGGATTTGTTAGATTGAAATCAATGGTTTCCAAATTATGATGAATAAATAGATAAACTAGCTGAACATATATGATTATAATGGATTATAAATCCTGTCATTTTCAGTGATATTATAATAAAATATGATCGACAAAACAACAATTTATATCAATTTTCTCCCCATCATAATTTTTAATTAATTCCCTCTAAAACTTATAAGATTTTATTTCCTACGATATTTATAACGCTTGTAATTTACCAACAAATGGTGCTGATCGCCATAAATCCGATACTTTTATTTAATTCTTACATAAAATGTTTTTTTTTCATTTTTTTATATGAATTGGTTACAATTTTTTTCAATTATCATCCATAATCTTAGTAGATGAAGAAATTTCGTTATTGCTGTTGTTGTTGTTGTTGAGCCAATATGGATCAAATATGGCACTTCCAATATGACCCAATTGGGAATTGAAGTTTATATGTATAAAAATCGAAATACTCTCAAGTGTCGTTTACAATCACCGAAAAGACTATGAAGCAATCTTAGTTTTATTGTTGCTCATCACTTTCCAACAATTTGCCGAGATGTATTGCTGAAGGCGACAATGATGATTTGTATCTTCCATATATTGACAAATTCTTTGTTTCTTATTCATCGGTTGTGAATAAGAATCTGCAATTTTCCAAATATATACAGTTTTTTGCTTATACAAGTTGTATATTGTATAATAAAATAGTGACAACAAGAAGTTTTTTCAATTTCTATACAATAGCGAAGAGCGAATATGAATTTATTCGAAGAAAAAGTTTGATATAATTCCTTGTTTTATCGGTTGTTGTTCATTGAAATACTCTGTTCGAGTTGTTGTAGTGGAAGATGGGAATCGATAAATTGGTTTTTAAATTGAGTTCAATTTGGTATATGTTCACTCCAGTTGGCTGCGAAATTAGACTAATCTCTCATTTTCTGTATAAATCACATTTTTAATGACAGTAGAATTCTGTTGTTGTCGTTTTTTTGATGTTGTTGTTGTTATAATTCCCGATTTTCATTAATTAAAAATGATTTGCGTATTTCTATGTTTTTTATTTTTTTCATCAATCAAATACAATTATTGATTGTTCAGAAGAGAAAAATCCCACACTAATCCATCATTTTGGTTGTTGTTATTTAAACACTTTCCGTTATTCAAGATAGAAAAGGATATATAGCGTACTCTCCAAACTTCACGCCCACGACCCATGGGTCATATATCTGTATTATCTCTATTAGCATGTTTCTGTATTTTCTAGGGGGCTGTTATTTTCCGGAACGCTGGGAAGGGACATGGTTCCAGTCGGGATTCCGCCAACCTATCATCATAGAACGATCATTGCTCAGTACTAAAGGCCGTTGTTTAGCTTCTGAAGGCGACAAATTTCTAGTTGTCGATGAGTAAGTATCGTTTATTCTTTATATATATATATATATAAAAAAAAATTTACTATCAACACCCAATTCAAATATACAAGATTCATAAAAATAAAGTAAAGAAAAATATCTTATTGTATAGATAATCGTAAGAAGGTTACAATAAAAATATAAAGGTTATTCCATAAAAATGTCAAAAGCAGTTATTTGTTTTATTATGCAACATAAAAAATCGAATCTTTCATATGATAGACTCGGTTTTATATCCGACACCATCATGAATAAATTTTTTTTCGAAATCAACTCGAATCCCTTTGAAGTTATAGTAGTTGAATTTAAAACAATAGAGGTTGAACAAAAATAATACAAAAAAAAAATAAGAAACACGCTCGCATACATGTATATGAAGATCTACAAAAATAAAATTGGATATTCTTTGGACAATTTATGGTTGAATCTAGAATTGTCTTTTATTTTTGAAACAGCCAGCATTCCAATAAATTATTGAAATGATCATCTATTGAAAACGACAAGATTTATATCTAATGTTGTTAGAATTTGAACTAGAAGAGACTCTTGAAAGAATGTTGTCAATGGTGGTCGCTAAATAAGATTAGGAAACACTTCTAGTTATATAATTATCTTGACTTGAGTTATACTGAAAGTTTTCAGTAATAATAGAAACGAATTCTTAGAGGAATCCATCAAATTACTATTTTAAATTGCAAAATTTATAAGAAATTGAATGAGAAAGATTTCATTAATAAAATTTACATTTGAAACTATATAGCACGCTCAACTGATAAGTATTGTTGATATTATTATAATAAATTTATTCCATATAGGAGTTGGCAAGAAAGTAGTGAAACACTTGCGTTCTTTATTCAATAATCGACAATTTTTAATCTGTAATCAACGATTTCTGCAAAACTTTTGAGTCTGGCAGTCAAAGACTAGTTCGAGGTTACATTTAACATCATGAAACTTTTCTTCGCTTACAAAAATCTTCAGAGATCGGAGGAGATGGTAGTCCAACGGTGCTAAATCTAAGCATAATAAGCTACAACCTAGTCGAATTATTTCAGTTGACAACGAGTAATAGAAGCAACATGCGGTCAAGTGTTGCCGTGTAGTGAGTGAACCTAGATGCTTCTTGGTTAGCAGTTGTTCGGTGCACAGCTCAGCGGTCGTCGATAGCCTCCCAGAAGAACATGCCTTGCGCGTCCCAGAAACAATTGAGAAGAAAAAAAAAAATATATTTGCGATAGGAATGCAGAAGAAGAGATTGACATATTGATAACCGTACCGTTTGGGTAGTCTCAGTCGGCACATGGACGATCGATCAAGCTATATGAAAATTTTCAATAGTTGTATGACTACAGACTACAGCCAATTCTCATGTGGTTGCATCTGGATAAAATTGCAATTTGCTATGCAGGTCGTCATCGTCGAGCCACTGCGGTCACGATCTTCAAAGCTGATATATATCTCCGTTAGTAAAGCGTACCAATGACTTACGAGGTTGGCTGCTATAGTGTCCTGGACTAATACAGTGTTGATATTTTCATCAATCTGGCGTGCATTGTTATTATTATCATTTTTTTTTTAACTCCTATAACATTATACTACGAACTTTTTTGCTCACATTACAAATAATAATCAATCAAATAATTGGAGCGATTTTGTGGAATTATTAGTGCAAGTCCTATGTTCATAAATGAGTATCAGTTGTAGTCTGATAGAACAATATCGATATTAATTTTAAAATGAATATTTTAAGTCAACGCTATTACGTATTTATAGAGTCGTATTATTATTTTTTTGTTGTTGTAATAGTAGTAGCGTTAGTTCTGGATCGTAAAACAATTTCTGATTCCGATATTATTGAATAAATTTTGTATTATAAAACATTTCGGTCTATATAAAACATGGTTGAATGTGTTTTTTTAATATAACAAATAAACATATAAAATTAGGGTAAGAGTAATGAAATTTGAATTTATATCCATTGTTAAACTACATCAAAATTGGAAATAAACGACAAGTGCCACTATTAAGCTCTGTTAAATATGGTCATTTAAAATTCAATAGACATATAGTCAGTAAAGAGCGTATTTTATATGATAACGAAACGAAATTGATTCTAGAAGAAAAAAATTCTATAACATAGAGTTTTACTTTTAAATTTCTAATAAAGCAAGAGAGGAGAAAAAAATGTATCTATACCATTAATTATCGTTTTAATAATAAAACAGCAATTTCTTTTGATCTCTCATCTACATAAACATAGCCGCTGTTATCTCTTTTCATTTCTCTCAACAAGGAACTGAACCATTTTTCTTTGGGAAAAATAAAGCTGGAAATGTGCTGGTAATGCAGCCGCTATTTTCTCCATTCTTTAAACTATAAAATTGTTGTGTCCGTTCATACTATTTTTCATCGACCAATTAGGACTGGCACATTGTAAAAATAATTACAATAAGTACAAAAAACTATGTTGTGCCATTATCCTACCACAACAAAGATATTACACAGGTGATCTTTTTTGTTAGATAAACGAGAGATAAAAAGGGAGTAGGGCCCGACTAATATTATGACATTAATAAAAATCTATGTACAATGTACAACCAACATAAATAAAGCCATTTTTTTTTCTCTCGTTTTTATAACCATTATTATTATATATTTTTTAAATTTTATAATATTTTTTTTGCAGTAAAAGGGCGTGCTATCGCTGCGTTGTGATTCACGAAAAGCACGCAAACGTTCTACAATATAAAGAAAGTAAGTATAATTTGATTAATTTTAATAGAAAATTTGGTTCAATTGTTGAAAATCTCTTGTTATTATCGAATGATTCCGACATTTATTAGAAGATTAAACGAATTAATCTTAACAGATTACAAATTCTAATCTTTACAGATTAGAAATGTTTAATGTTTATTTGTTCATAAAATCTAGCCGATTTATTTACGAACTATGTAGCCTTGTTAAACATTGATAGAGTGTTGATGGTTGTTTTTTTTTTAGAGCCACTTTAACCAACATTAATTCGATTCAATAATAATAATAATAACGAAATACGAGTGTATTTCAATTCAAATTCAATTTGCATTCTATCTATTCCTACATCTTGATCAATGTTTCCTTTATAATAAATTAACTCCTTTTTATCTCGCATTATAATTCATTACGTAACAATATTAAAATCTTATTATTCGTGTTTTAATTGGTAAAATATTCACGTAGAATTCTATTATCAACTTTATATATGGAATAAAAAACGAGATTACATTATGGTCAAGTTGGAATCGTTGCACTTTAATCAAGCATTTTGAATAGAACAATTTTTCATAAATTGTAATAATTCAAATCAACAACTTTCTGTTTTATATAGCCACGAACGAATATCTAAATCAACAAAAGAAAAAGTTCAAGAAACTTTCAAGATTTTGTTAATTTATAAGAGAATATTACAGCGAAATTAATTAGCTAGATTGGTAGTTGGACAATTCAATAAATTTCGAATGAGTATCTAGTCATTTTTAAACGATTGAACAGATAAATTCAAGTCATGTTCTTATTCGTTTCCTTTATCGATTTTAACTTGTATAGAAACTTGGAGTTCGTCCATTACTAATAGCTAAAAAATTGTAGAGTTTGATAAATGTTTGTATGTGTTGTGGAGAAGTGCAACGATTGCGAAAATCGCTATATTTTCCTATTGTGAAAGTGTCGTGTCGTATCTAAAACAAATATATTTGTTGTTGTTTTTTTTTATTATTCGTCGATTTCGATACATTAATGCGTTTTTTCTCTCTATACCATCAACTTTATATCGTGATATTTTCTATTATTCACAAACAAATTCCCAACATTCCCGTTACATATATTATTTCTATAAAATAAGAGATATCCAAAAGTCTTGTTGTCATATATCATTTCTAATGATATGTTATGTGTTAGCAAGAGATAGATATAGATAGCCTTTTGTAAGTAATATTAAGAAAACCCCAACTCAAGTATTTTCGTACATCTCGCATACAACTCTCTTAGGATTGGGTTTATTTTAAACTTGAACGATAAATCAAAAAGTTTTAGTTAACCGAAATCAGCCAATTCACGTTTGGTTTGAATTTTGAGCTAGAACGGGAGATATGTGAAAATGGTGGAGGTGCCGGGCGAGACATGTAGTTATACGTTCAATTGAACATTTGAAATTGGATACAAATTAACCTAAATCATCCGGTTTTATCTAATATTTTTCGAATTTCTGTTCATTTATACATCAGGGAAATAGCTAATGATGATGAAGATGTAAATTTGCTTTGGGTATACAAGTGTATATCTTTATTATCTTTGACATTGTGTTTATTAAAGTGAAACTTGCAAAATTTATTGAATTTCCGTATAAGTTTCAATAAAACATAATTGTACATTTATATGTACATATTGTATACAAATATAGTTATAAATGTGTTTAAACAAACTTCTCATCAAAATAAATTCGGTTTTCAGCTTTCTGTCATGGTCGAGATACATTGCCAACATTATGTAGTTTGATAACAGGCGATGCATTGCTGTTTTCAATGTTTCGTGAAAATGCATCACCCGTACCATGTCCATTCCGTGGTCCATTCACATTCACATATAATCGTGGCCATGGTGAATGTCGAACTCCTGTTTCTAGTATAGATAGTTGTACTGAAGATAGTAAATTATTGTTGAGTTATCAAGCATGTCCGGATGTTTATGGTACAGAGAGTACAGGTAAATTTAATTAAATTTATATATTTTAGTAGAAAATAGAATGAATTCGACAAGAACACCACATTTTAGTTTAGTAAATTCGCAACTTGCATTTGTGTATATAATTTCCTATTAATCCGTATATACCATTAACATTTTAAGTCTATATTAAAATTTAATCAAGATTCCATTGGACGGTTACAATAGAAAAATGTGCATAATTAAAATTAACTTCAATTTTTGGATTTTCGGTTTTTTTTTAAAAAAAAAACCAACTATTTCCAATTACTGAACCACATAAACTTGTCAATCACTCAGAATAATTGAACATCAAAAGGCGAATAGAAGCCAAATAGCGCAATATTTTCCGAACGACCTCTCTAATTGCCTTTAGCAAAAAATTCGATCTATCCTATATCCTTTTTTCTGTCTTTAATTCGATTATAGTTTATTAGAAAATAAAAGTATCTATATATATCTCAATTCAATAAGGCGATTAATTTTTATTTTATATCGAAGAATAAATCCAAACGAATCCAACTAATTTGTTAATGTTTAGAAATAAATATTTGATATTCATGTCATGTTGAGCAATTGAGAATAAATTTCCGGAACATTAACGAAATTCAAAAGTTAATAAACGCAAGTTGTTTGTATATATATCCATAAAATAGATGTGTGCGGCCACAACTGAATTTCTCTTGATTCGTGTACAACATTATTGAATGTTGTAATTACATTTCCATCCTTTACTCGCTCTATACATTGATCGTCCATTGAATCACTCATGATCCTTAATTGGGCACGTTTATTATCGTAATTCCATTGATTGTATGTATGTAGTTGGAACTGACCAACAAAACGATTCTAATACCAAATAAACTTCTTTACGATTATGTTCAACATTTCTATTTAGGCTCAATACGAAATACTATTATTATATTATACATATAAAAGTAGATGGACTTATTGGATATTTATATATGAAATATTCAAATACTGTAGTAGGAGATCTTTGATCAATTCAATAAATGCTTGACAGAATCCGGCCAAATTCGAATTTCATGCCAAATTTTATCCGGTCGTTCAGTAATATAGTTGAGAGTAATACTTTTATTGAAGGCTATCCTATGAGATTTTCTTTATTGTATTATCTTTTTTACAAAAAAAAAATTTGGTAGATTCATTGCAATTTTCAAAGCGGTCGGAATATTTTACTGATCTTCAGATCGAAAAATAGAATTGACTATTTATGAATATTTGGAATAATTCATCAGTTTTTATTCTGTTCGATTCATTCTAACTTTATGAATATAATTGTAATTTATATTTTCGTTTACTTGAATATATGGAATAGTCAAGTTGGAACGCCTCTTTTTTAATTGGAAATCTCCAGTTATTCAACAGTAAATGGGAAAATCTGATTAAAATTCATAGCTTGTTGGTTCATTCTACTGTCGGTTATATATTTCAATTCTATTCGAACATTAGAGAATTGATCAAATATAATAATTCAGTTTGTCTTTTTATCTCTTGTGTTTTTTTATTATTTCAATCAAAAATAAAATCGGAATTTTCTAAATACTGTTTGTAAATAGTTGAAGAACTCCAATGTTTGGCTATATGGAAGGAAGGCAGTTCAAGATATTTAGTAGGCAAAGTACACCATAGCCATGCCACATCCAATGAGGACCGTTTCAGATGCTTTGTATACGAGAAAGCATCACCAACAACGGAAGCTTTAGGTAGTAATGTTGATTATAGAGTTGCACAAAGTGGAGATGCGACATGTAATGGACTCTTCAGTGCTACAGAAGGTAGTAGGACTATGATACTCAAGAAAGGTGAGTTGTTTTTTTTTTTTTCGTTTTCTTCTGTTGAATACAAATTGCCCAATCTCATCGACAATAAAAGTTCTCAATAGATTTTCTTCTCTTTTTTTTAGAATAGTTCAAATATTTTAAAGCATCATCTATTTTATCAGCAAATAGAGTAAAAATCAACAAACAATTAGTGATAATGTTAGAAATTATTTTGTTTGCAAGGAAAACAAATCATTAGCAAATTGGCAATTAATTACCGCCATAAAATTGTCGTAAAAAATATTATCAATACAGTAATAAAATATTATTATGTATATATTGATGTTTTACCTCTTCATGGAATAAATCGCTTTAGTATTCCATCAGAGATACATTAATTAATTTTATTTTTGAAACTAAATATTTTTAGTAATATTGTTGTTAATTGTGTTCTGTAATAAATAATACCTACAGCTAATATTTTGCTATAAATTATTACAGTACACTACACACATATTCATTTATTCAAAATTTAATCCATCCTAACTATCAGACAGAAATAAATATACAAAACAGAAAAATTACAAAAAATATTATCCATTCCCCAAAACTAATGCATCAATCTGTCAAATTTGAAATGTCTGCGGTCCATCACGCAACTATTGTATTTTTATATTTGTCCATTATGGCATATAATAAAAATTTCCTCCATTACTTGATTAAATCTATCAGATAAGAATTTTTTTGTTTGTTTCCAACAATTGTCATGATATGTGGACAAAAAAAAAATCCGGAATCTAACTAGGATACTAATTCGTCTCAAGTGTAATATTTGGAAAATATTTGTGTTTTTTTTTTTGTAGAATATATTATATGTATAATAATTTTTTTATAGCTCCCTCGTTGAATAAATGCCGTTTCCCATCTTGGGTAGCAAATTATAACCACTGGCATACTTTGGATTATTCAGCAACTTACAGTTTTCATCATAGAAACTCCACCCTAAGGATAACCAATTCGTCCGGTGTTGAAATGAAAGTTGTCTGTGCACAATTGAAACCAAAAGATGAGAATACTGTTGTGCTTTTGACACATTTCACAATGGGATGGTGAGTGTTGTGGGGAATATCACAAGATTGTTGGAATTGTTAGTTTACAATATATTATCCAACAATATTATTTCTATTATATAAACAATAAAATAAGATAATCAATAGAATTTAGTTCCAATAATATATTTAACTAACTATCTCAGTTCTATTTATTGTATTTATATATTTTTTTTATATAAAGTTTTAAAGTTTGAAATAGCGTTACTAACGACTTTGTTAGAACTTACACTGCAACTGACTGCATGTAACGCTTTACGAATTTCCAATTCGTGATCCGAATACAGAAATTCGCAAGATATCCTTTTTTATTGAATCACTAAAAAGAATTTTATATCTCCAATTAATTGTTTTTTTTTTTCTTTTCAATATAGCCAAAGTGGTTTCGCCTGTATGTCGTTCTATCGTCGTGATATTCATGTAATGGAAGTCCAAATTGGTAGTCATACGAAACGACAAGAGGACGCTTGTAGTCCTGCTTATTTCAACAGGACCAATCTACCATATGTCACATTAGTTAGTGAGTAGTCGAATTATATTATGCAACACTCTTAACAACATATAATAGTTGATAGTTATATAGATATAAATGGATATTTGGTTAATTACGATAGACACAAATCCGGTAGATGACGCGGCTAGTTGAACTGATTCGATTACATTTGAACAAAATGCAAATTCATCATTCATCATCATCATACGGCACCTACTGTATATAAATTATATTTGATAGCTCATCTGTTTATTTACAATCATTTGTTGTGTGTGTTAAAATAGGGGCGAAATTGAATGAACACCAACTGATGAGGCAACATCGATTAAAACAACGTTCATTTTCAATGTTATTTTTTAACGTCAACCAACGGCTCTATCAATTACTTATCGTTATTATAATTCAGAAAAACAATACCTCAGATTTTTAATAACATAATATTCATGGAAGAGACCGATTCAAAATCTACACTTTCAACCACAAGGATTATTCATCTCTTCTTCTTCTTGTTATAAGTACCATATCCTCATTGGGCCCTTCTGACCTTATTGATTGCCGCTCTGAATAATTCGACTAAAGTTCCGCCGATCCATTGTCTCAAGCTTTTCATTTCCATTTTCCATTGCATAGTAAGCGTTGCCATATTATATTCACTATTATGACCAAAATATTGTAATTCTAGTACTTATGGTTGTCGATCTATTCAATTTAGTACCTCTTATTGTTACTAAACTACTCGCTTTCTCAATACGAGTGCAGATTTCGCGTGAGTAATCCCAATTTTCGTTGAGTATACAGTCCAAGTAGGAGAATTTTTGTATCCTTTCCAAAATTTCACTGCTGATATTAAGTTACGGTTTTTGCTAATGATTATTACTTGTGTTTTTATGATACTGAGTCTCATTCCATTATATTCCGCAAATTGATGTGACGCGGTCAATTACGTTCTGTGACCGTTTCCAACTGTCTTGCAAGTGAAACAGTGTGTGTCATCAGCAAATCGGTTCTACGATGCTCACATTAAATACAAATATCAGACAATCCCTTAGCATAGCTTCAGTTATATATATTTTATTGAATAACTTGTAAAGAATCTGTATACCGGTCACCCAGCTGAGGATTTATTGCTTTTAATTCTTCGAATGGCTTTCATTATCTCGTTTTTCGTGCTAATTCTTCTACTTTAATTTCTTCTTGTCTCGAATCTTCAATTTTATGTAAAATTTCTTTGCACTCTTCCCATGCTTGTCTTGAGGTGTTATTTGTAAATAGGCTTACTGTTTACCTTCTTCTCATATAAATTGTCACGTTGCTCGTCAAGTCTCTGTATTTCTATAGGCATTTTTCTGTAAGCCAAAGTTTGTTTGCTTCTTTCATTCAGCAAATTTTGAATTCTTCTAAATCAAAATAGAAACAATGTCTTATTATAACATAAACAATAATTTATTCTGATTGAGTTTAATTATACTATTCGATTAAGATAATCGACTTTGCATTTATAAATATTAGTCTTGTATATTTACATATAACCACATCCAAATGATAATATTTCATATAATAGTTGTGATATGATTTTCTAGAAATTATGGCTCATGGAAATTGAATATATAATTCCACAAAAAGATTAACATTAAAGAGAACTTCCAGTAACAAATGGCACCTATTATTATTAAAAGCCATCTATTATAATTATAAAGAGTTATTCAATTATAATTGTCTATATAGAAATTAGAAAAAAATCTATAACAACGACGTCTATTGTCGTAAAATTTATTTTCGCATCTTCGCATCTCTTGAAAACATGTCACTTTAATAGACTAGCACATAACATTCTTCGTTGCAAATTAAATTTAAATGTCGTACGAATAATTTACGATAACGTGTTCAGAAAAGCGTTGAAAAATCAAGTTCGTTATAGTTTCCCCCTTTTTTTTTTGTTTCGTTTTGGTTTTCCAATCGTTGTAAAATTTAGAAACATTATAGACCACCAAGAAACAAGTCATTAGACATTATTAATGGCATTTCGCATGACACATGTTAACAATTAACAGTAATATAACAGTAATGTTCGAGTTAATGGCAATATATAGAAGAAGTAACGGAAATAGATCAAACAAAATCTAAAACGGAGCGAGGAAGTTATATATTTTTCGAATATATATACGAGATGACAACGATATGATGACTCAGTCGTGTTGGAAAAAAATTAAATGGAAACGGCTTTCATTTACTTGACAATGATTAAATATAGTGGTAGATTTGGATAATAATCAAAAAAAAAAAGAAAGAATCTAACATCAATTTTGAGGTTTAAAAGCAAGAAACTGGCTCAACTATTGTGTTGAAATCACAGACAGAAATTGGATGTTGGTTCTTTTTTCTACAAGCGTTTCAATCAAAATAATGGAAATTTGATTGGTCAGGAAATTGAAATAATGAAAAGGCAATTATAAGATGACTTTTGTTTTGTTTTTTGGTTCGATAATTCACAATGATATTGCAATAAAATTGATAACATCTACTATTCGTGTATACGTCTATAGATGCAGTTGTTTTATTTTACTATATTTCAGTTTGACGCTCAATTTATAATATTGAACAAGACGAAAATTGCAACAGTTTCAACACGAACTAGAAAAATAATAGAAATCGTTCATTTGACGATATGAAATATAACGATTCTATTATATATATTTTTTTTAATAATAATAATAATGGGATTTGTGTCTTTCGTATTGATTTGATAATAAAATAGAATTGAAATTTTTGTTAAAAATTTCTAGCAACCACACCAGAAACAAGAGCATGTCCTTATACAGGCAAATTCGAAGTTAGTAATTTAATAAGAAGTAATGATCGCAATAATAATAATAATAATAATAATAATAATCATCAATCAATTGATAGTCGTTATTATGAATTAACATCGATTTATAATGGTAATATTGGGCAAATGGAACGTGGAAAAAGAGTGGACCAAGAAATTGATTGTGATAATGATGGATTCTCTAGTCTTATTATTGGATGTAGTTCGAATGATATCATGGAATTTCAGGCACAATGTACATCACCCAATATCATTACCGGTAATTTTTGTTTTGTTTCGTAGTATAAAAAAAAAACTAATATTTAGTTGATTAGTATCCTTGAGGATAATTCATTTTTAATATAATATCAATATTTCAACCATTATTTATCCAATATGACATCCATTATCCATGTCGATCATCCATTTTTTTTATCATTCCAATCTTCAAAAAAAAATAAATAGTGATCTTAATGAATCACGCAACTATATAGAAATGGAGAAATCAATTTGATAAGTTGATGGTAATTGCTGCTCTTGAAAAGGAACAAAATTACAACAACAACAACAAAAAGAAAACAACAAGGGTTTATTTTTAAATGTACCAATTTATTTAGATTAAAATAGAGTACCATCATTTTATATATTCTCTAATTTCAACGTTATCTATTTACTAATCCATTTAAACTAATCTATTTCGCAATTACATGGCTATTTGTAAGCCAGTCTCCCTAACGCCTAACGAATTAAATACGGTCCTGGTTTTTTTCTGTTTTTGTTTTTATATCGCTGATTTGCCCAATTCCGACAAATTGAACTCTCTTTGAACCGAA
The DNA here is from genome assembly GCA_037414775.1 of Zonitis immaculata. NCBI lineage: Eukaryota > Metazoa > Arthropoda > Insecta > Coleoptera > Meloidae > Zonitis > Zonitis immaculata. The sequence goes on from JAZBGX010000111.1 coordinate 48,953, forward strand.
CATTTTTATATTCCACCCCCAATACTTTTTTGATCAACTAAATTCAGATTTTAGACTTTAGAAATAATGATTTTCTTGATTTTAATTTTTATTGTTGTAGCTTATTCGTGCCATGGTCGATGGGAGGAGAACGGCACCAATTATCTGATAACAACACAGTTAATTCGGCCATCACATGTAGCCCGTCGATTTTGTTTTATTTATAAAGAGTCCGGACCTGATTTGGTACTATTTTCAACAGCTGCTGATAATTGTAATCGTATAGTACGACCTGGTATTACTGGTGAATTAATATTTAATGTAACCAATACTGGTGAGATATTTGATTATTAATTATTATAGAAGAAGTAATTTGTTTTTATTTGCATTTTAGGTAAATGTTTCGAAGCTAGTAATTCAACAAAAACAAATCTAATCGGTAATTTATTGAATTTCATTATAATAATACATATTCTAAATCACATCATCATTATCATTAAAACTATTATCAAAAGATGATTGGAATCATTGTAAGTTTTAGGTAATTAATATAAAATATTATGAGACTGTGTATTTTAAACAATTATATATATATATATATATATATATATATAGGGTTGAATTTTGTTGTGAAGCTATCATTTGATAAAAGATAATAATAATACTAATGAAAATAGAAATAATGGAAATATTTCGGTTGTTTAATTGTTAACAAAAATAATGATTAATTAAAAAAGAAATTATATAGGATGGTCCACCAGAGGCTCTCCTGGTCTTGTGGCTCTGGCTCTAGTGGGTGCAAAAAAAAAAAACGGACTCTCCTACAAGACCAGGAAAGTCTATCTGACGGACCATTCTGTATATTAGGAAAGTGTTTGAAGAATGAAACGAACACAGTTATTTTTTAAGCAAAACTAGAGAAAAATCGTCCTTTCAACTACCACTATCCAGTGTTGTTTTTTTTTTTTAATTATATAACCAACAAAAAAAGCTATTTTCTCTTTATACACACATATTTCGCCCTTTCAACTATTAACAATACTAATGATAATTAGAATATAAAAGCAAAACAAATTTTTGTATTTTCTAATGTATAATTATATACTTTAATCTGTGATTAATGCAATTTTAGAAAACCCATTTAGACTTAACTTTTAATCACTTTTAAACGATCAACTCTCGTATAAAATTAGTGTTTTCTCAACTGTTTAAAACAAATGTTCCTGTCGAATAAACATTAATTTCGTTTTAAATTGCTTCAATTTTTGATTCGATAATTTTATTGAGACAAATATAATGCAGAATCTATTTATTATTTTATTACAAAACAATTATTTATCGTACGGACATATCATGATTTTGTTATGTTTGTCTCGGATTCGTCTTCAATCACAAAATTTCCCAAAAATAACAGCAATAACTGTGATTTATTTCTCCCAAATCTAAAAAATTACAGTTTTTATTATACAAAAAAAAAAAAAAAAATTGCTTGCAATAATAAAATACGTATTTTTGCACATATAATTGTTTATTTTGATTTTTATATCCGAAAAGAAAAGAAAAAATTAGTTAAATAAATGAAATTTTTATCAGAAATTACTATAATAATAAATAATAATTATAAAAATTAAACAGATATGG